>PVLC010002251.1:20383-110646 GCA_004027655.1 Graphiurus murinus | reverse complement strand
CACAGCCTGAAATTTCCATGGGACTGTTTTCATAGTCCAGAGGATTCTCGCACATGTTCACAGGAGATCCACCTATTTGTTCACTCCAGTGCATAATAATTTTTTGTCATTCTGAGGCTGGAGCCATGCACAGCTCCTGTATGCACATAAAGCATTCTCCTCTTTTAGACATCCTCTGTGTAGATCCCCTCCCAGCTTCAGGGAGGGTAAAACCCTCCCCAGAGGGACCAGGAAGATCCTCAGAAGAATTTATTGTTTTCCCCTAAGGAGTAAGGTAGAGATATTAGTGGAATCTCCTGCTAGGCTTTGATACTTTAATTCCTGCCCTTTCTCTATCTCCCTGCTAGAATGAAGGGTTTGCTTAGATACCTTCCCCTAAGAGTCTGATGGGTAATTATTGGAAAGAGACCCCATCCTTATTAAGAAAGGGAAACATTTTCAGACTCCACAGTGATCAGCCCAGCTGATCCAGGATGGCCTGGAGGTAGTGAGGTAGCATTTCACTCAATTATTCAGAGCTGGGTGAGTTCCCCTTTGTTGATTTCCAAGCTTTCATTTCAAGACAGGAAAACCTGCATGTGTGTAAGAAATGGGAGGTGTGACTGGACCTTTACCTCTTAAGAGGCACACTTATCTAGGGAAACACCTGGCCGAAGGATAGAAATGGAAGGTTTGCCTTGCCTTTTTGTGGGTGGTCACTTTGTCCAGAAGAGTGCTCTATTATGATCTGGCAGTTGTATTCTTAGCTGGCTTAAGGGAGTCTACAATGAGGATCACTATCATCTCATCTAAGTGTCTGGAGTGGAGATGCTAAGGGATTGGTAGCAGGGTGCTTTTGAAGTCACTTATAAAATGATTTGAATAATTATTTAACATCTCTCCTTGTCTCAGACTAGAAGTTCCATGTCTGTCCCCATATCCTAGGGTCTGACTCATAGAAAGTTCTTAATGCATATTTAGTCAAGGAATGAATCTTACAGAGGAGTGATAAAGTACTCACATACTTAGATAAGTAAGTGATTAGATAATTCATAGAGCTCAGATGGTTGAGCATGATGTGAGCAGTTCGCTATGTGTTGAGGACTGGGTAGTAAAGGCAGAGGTGAAATTGTATAGGATTTGTCCTGCTAGTTACTTTTGATTCAGGCAGGAAAATCAAGTCTAGAGGCCAAGGGCTGGAACCCAGACAGGGTATCTGGGTATCTGCACTACTATGGAACATAGTTTCCTCATTCCCATTCATGTTTCCTTGCTTTTATTTTCCCTACCTTTATTTCTGTCAACTTTATCCTATTACTTCTTATTTCTCCTCTTCTATCACTTACTCTCCTCCTTTTTGTTGTAATCATCTTCCAACTCCTTATTCTTATACCTATTCTTATTAAAGAGAGTACCTTTTTGTTGTGCAAGATTCTGACATTATATTACTTCTTTGAAACCCAGCTCAAGATCAGGATGTTCTAAGATTTCTGACCTGACCACTTTCCCATGATTTAATATCTCTTTGAAACTTCTGACTTCTATTTTTATTTTGTTTTTGTTTTTCTCTCATTACCATATTTTCAATTACTGTCACTTTATAAACTTTCTAGAATTTCAGATATGCTCATTGTAAGCTTTCAAGGACAGGTTCTTTTTCATTGTTAAATGTCATCAGTGAAGCCAGTCATAGTAGTGCATACCTGGAACCTCATTATTTTGGAGGTTGAGACAGGATGGTCACAGGCTCAAGGCCAACCTCAGCAACTTATCAAGACTCTCAGGAACTTAGCTAGACTCTGTTTCAAAATAAATAAATAAAAGGGCAGTTGTGTAGCTCAAAAGTAAAAGACCCTGGTTTCAATCCTCAGTAACAAAAACAACAACAAAAGCTATATCTGATGCATTTATTCAAAGCACCTGTTGAGTGCCTAGACTGTACAAAGTCTTTCTTTAATCTATAGATTAATTACTTTCAGAAAAAGCTACCAAACCAGCACAGAGAATATGTTTTTGTTAGTTGTGTAGGCTATTTGTGCTACTATAACAAATTACCGTAAATAGGGTAGCTTACAAACAACAGAAATTTATCTCTCATAGTTCTGAAGTCAAAGAAGTGTAAGGTCAAGGAACCAGAAAATTCAGAGACCAGTAAAAATTTACTTCCTGATTCTTAGGTGGGCCCTTTTACCTGTGTCTTTACAAGGTGACTGTTAGCTGACTTTGTAAGACCTCTTTTTTAAGGGCACTAATCTCATTCACAAAGGCTGTGCTATTATGGCATAATCACCTCCCAGAAGTCTCTATATCCTAACACTATCACCTTGGGGGTTAGGATTTCAACATATGAATCTGGGGGGAGCTCAAACATTCAGACCATAACTATTATATAGTTTTTTAAAGAGGAAAGTGGTTAACATCATGAATGCTGATTAAGCAACCAAACTCATCCTGATCTCATTTTAGAAGTAATAGTTAGTGTAGACTAACTGGATTGGCTGTTTGCCAAATCTTTTTGCATAGCCTCAAATTTAGCCTTCTGATACATTTGCAACTGACAAGAAAGTCAGCCTTTCTTGTTAAAGGTCACCATCATTGCAGGCTGCTGTAGTTTATTGCTTTTAACCTGGGAGAATTCCCTTTAATGGGTTCAATTTTCATAAAGTATTTTCTGCTCTTTGAAGCAGCCATAATTTAGTGCCCCCAATTAATAGAAGGAGCTGAGATTTCATACATAGTTAACTATGCCTTCAATCAGTATGTGGTACATAGATAATAAGTCCCTGATGGGCATTTGCCCCTCTAAGTCATGCTACACCAAAAAATTGGTGCCCAATCACAGACCATTTCTCCTTCAAATGTTCAAGTTCAGCAATGATAGTGGTCTGCCAAGTAGAGAGTGTTTCCAAGAAAAAGAGAATTCAGTGCTACTCTGGAGTATATGACAGAAATAGAAGCAACTTTAATTCCTCTAGGTAGAAGAGTCAATGGCTTTATTATCCATTCTTTCAACCCAATGCTAATGAGTAAGGGTCCCCAAGAAGCTATCCATTCTCCTCCAATGGCTTGGTTACCGTTAGGTAGATGTAGTTCTTCAACCAGTTGCTGACAGGACCTCACGAATTATGTATTGTTCAAATATAGAAGTTTACCCTATATACTCCTCCAAAACCCTGGGAAGAAATTGTCTTAAAACCTTCACATAGATTTCTGTTTCGGATAACTGCTGTGTGAAAGAGACACAGTCCTGGCTAGGAAGTCAGAATATTTGGTCTCTGGGTCCAGTTCTGCCACTGACTCCTTGTGTGAACTTGAACTTTTCTTCCCCCAAATCATGGATGTTTTCCCTACTCCAGGACTCGGACTCTTGCCTGCTATTACTACATACTGCAAAGAAAATTCAAAAGGTGTCTATACAATAAATGTCTATGGCAGTACCATAATAATCCAAAGATGGAAACAACCCAAGTTACCATCATTTGGCAGACATATAAAAAATGTGGTATAACCACAAAATAGAATATTACTCAACCATAAAAGGTAATGAAGTACAGATACATACGATAAAATATGTAAAGCTCTAAGTGAAAGGAGCCAGTCAGAAAAGACCACATACTAAGCCGGGCGTGGTGGCGCACACTTGTAATCCCAGCATTCGGGAGGCTGAAACCGGAGGATCCAGGTTCGCGGCCAGCCTCAGCTACCTACTGAGGCACTCCGCAATTTAGTGAGACTCGGTTTCAAAATAAAGAATAAAAAATAGGGCTGGGGGTATAGCTCGGAGGTAGAATGCCCCCGAGTTCAATCCCCAGTACCTCAAAAAAAAAAAAAAAAAAAAGAAAAGACCACATACTATATGATTACATTTATATTAAATGTCCAGAATAAGTAAGTTCATAGACAAAAAGGAGGTCAATGATTGTTTAGGGGACATGGAATAGAGAATGATTCCTTAATAGGTAAAAAGGTTTCCTTGCTTGGGTGATTAAAGTGTTTTTTAACTGATTAGTGATGAGGAATATACTAAAAATCACTGAATCATATGCTTTAAAATAAAATAATTACCACATTCACAACTAAATTGTGGATTCTAGTCTCTCACTTATAGATCTAGTAGTTTGAAAGTTAGGATAGTGGACAGAATGAGGAGGAGGAGGAGGAAGAGGAGGAGGAGGAGGAGGAGGAGGAGGGGGGGAGGAAGAGGAGGAGGAGAAATTATTCATTTGTTCATCCATAGGCCATGCACTATGTGGTAAATATGGGTGGTATAGATGGTCCTTGCCCCAGTGGAACTTATATATCATGCTCTGAATATGGGAGCTGATTCTAAATGCCTTTTAAATTTTAATTCATATTCTATTAAACAATCAAATAAAGTGGTATAAAGAGAGAGCCCAATGCATCTACTTAATAAAATCGTTTTTTAAGTGGAAAAAGAGAATCAGGATATTAAAGTGTGGCTTCCAACCAAATCCCCCTTCTTAGATCTAGTCCTGTAGGGTCCAGGACCAGCTTATACAATCCCTTTGCTTAAATTAATAACCAGGAGATTTGATGGTCCTTCAGAGTGCAATAATAGAGGAAGGATCCATGCTGAGACATCATTTCTGAGGTAGCTCTAGTCCATGGCAATGCAGAAAGCTGAATACATTTGAAGTTTGGGGGAAAGGCTTCCTCAATGATTATGGAGAGGGGAGAATCACAGCAGATGCCTCTCTTGGCACTTGGAAAGAACTGCTTCTCACACTATCACTCACTGTCACAAGCCTTTAAAATTTTGAGGTTGGCCTTGAGAAAGAAATAAAAGCAATATATAATGGTGTGATTTAGATCTTGGAAAGGGTGCCATGCTAATTAATTCTTGTGGTCTGGAGACAAATTGCCTGAAATGAGGCTGATGTTTTTAATGCAATAGAAAAATGTATATTCTAACTCAGATCCTTGAAAACATTTTTGAATTGCACTGGGGAAAAGGAGGGTACTTAAGAGGAGGCAGAGGGAGTATTGTCTCATACAAAATTCCTGTAGATTTTCCTGCTACTGATCTTCTATGCATCTGGGGAGCCCCAGTGGTCTCCGCAGGAGTCTCTTTATAACTAGAGGGGCAAGGCTGGAGAAAGTAAGATGTCAACAAATCATTCACTTTCTGTGAAAACATTTCCACTTTGAATAAAGGACCATCCATTTTTTTAAACCAGAATGCTAAAAGCATCACAAAGTTTTCTGATTGGTGTCTCTGGCTCTCTTAGTAGAACTAGGCAGGGCACACCTGGAAATAGAAAGCCCCTGTAGGGATTTCTATCCATCTTTCTGGCTGCAGTATAGACTCCCACTTGTCACTCTCATTCCCTTATTCTCTTGCCTTCACCTCTTCCTCTTCCTTTATCTCCTCTCGTCCCCTGTCTACCCTGCCTCTGAGCCCATTCTAAGTTCTAAGGAACCAGAAATGAGCTAATCTTGTCCTATTTCCAGGAACTCATAGCCTGTGGAGGCATACAGACGATAGACAAATGAATACCAGGCTAAAACACCTGCTGATATTGAGGTATGGACAGGAGGGAGCAAGTAGTGGTAACTGTTTAGTAGGGGCCTGGCAGAATGGATGAGCAGGGGCCAGCCAAGGCTTCCCAGGGAACAGATGTGGTGATGATTCCATGCAGGAGTAAGTTCTACATTTTCAGTGCAGAGGTCTTCAGCCAGACCACACATTTGTGGGGAAGTGGGAGGAATCTGCCTAGAGCCTTACCTTTATGTGTTGATGTGTACCTTTCTAGGAATGTGAGATGTAAAAGCAGCCCACTTAATGGTTTTCACTGGGAAACCCTGGGTCATCTTCTTTACTTTGTGATGTGTACTTTTGTCTAGGATCTACTTTTTGTGAGAAATTTTTCAAATATTTCAAATTCAGTATATTTTATGCAGGACTAAGGATAGAATACTGACTTTGACTAAAGGTCAGGGGAAGAGTCTTTTTTAAAAGGAAAGATAGCCTTGCCCTGGTTTTTATAACCCCATGAAATAAGGGCATATATTTCCTTCCTTGAGGAAGTATTTACGTACGTATTTATTAATTATTTATTTATTGGGTACTGGGTATTGAACCCAAGGGCATTCTACCTCCAAGTTACTCCCTCAGCCCTTTTTATTTTTATTTTTTTTTTAATTTTGAAACAGAGTCTTGCTAAGTTCTGAGGCTGGCCTCGAAACTACTATCCTCCTGTCTCAGTCTCCCAAATACAGGGATATTACAGGCATGTGCTACCACACTCAGCTGAGGAAATACTTTTAAAAAGCAAGATCCTTTGCAGATCCTAGAGCTCCCAGGTACATGTATGGTTATGAAATAAATGTCATTTTCAGTATAGAATATGCCTGCTAAAAATCACAAAAAAAGAAGGCATCTCTCTATTAAGTACTTGGGCAATGGGCTGTTAGACATGACAGGCTATAATTTAAGGATAGGAGTAACCCTCCCCTTCTGTCTTTTGTGCTTCAAGACAAATGTTCATATTTTTGCCAGGCATGGTGGCACACTCTTGAAATCCTAGTACTTGGGAGGCTGAGACAGGAGGATCATAGGTTCAAGGCCATATGCAACAACTTAGTGAGACCCTGTTTCAAAATAAAAAATAAAATAGGGCTGGGGGTGTAACTCAAAGGTAGAAGGTCCCTGGGTTCAACCTCTTGTAAAACACACACACACACGCACACACACACATACGCACACACACACACACACACTCACACAAAATGTTCAGATATTATCTAACAGAATCCTTGATTTTATGAACTGGGAAAATTATAGATGGACAAGTCCTATAATATCTTTTTCCTGGAGTTGAGACTATTTAAAAGGTCTTATATGCCTAGTGCATCCTGCATTGCTTGAATGCACACTATTATTTTCCTCTTTAGAATACAAAATCTGAAGAAATGGCAATAGCATGAGGTATTATAAGTAATCTGGCAATGAGAAAAACAGAGACATATTGCTTATTTCTCACTTTTTCTCGAGTTACTGAATGCCCTTCCATCCTCTAGTTGTTTCCTTGTGATTCTGTGCCATAGTTTAACACTGCACATGTCCTAATTCTGCAATACAGTTTTCTGAGTATCTCCAGGCTTGAAGAACAGAGCTGAAATAAAATGTATTTTTAGCCCATGGTTAACTCCTGCTTGCCCAGGTACACAGATGCAATACTGTATTGGACATGAGCTTTGGAGGGAGCAGAAACCACACAGAATGCCTGTCCTATCCTTCAAGTAAAAAATACTCACTGAGCAGGTACTATTTTTCACTTACTCTGTATGTGAACTTGGGTAACATACATAACATTTATGAGCCACAGTTTCCTTATCTGAAAAATGGGGATAATGCTTTCCAGTTACTATGTGCTGAAGAGTGTTTTGAGTAATTTACATATATGAATCCCTTTCATTGTAGAAAGTATTCTTATGCCACCATTGCTGTTACTGATGCTTTTTTTTTTCATTTCACACGGGGAAGAAACAGAAACATGAAAATTTAAGAAACTTGTCCAAGTCCATAAGACATTTAATTTCCCTAGTCCTTAGCTTCCTCATCTGTAAATTGTGACAGTAACAGTACAAAATATATATGATTATTGTAAAGATTCTATGAGCCAGAAAGACACAGAACAATTTTTAGCGCAGAACATACCCTCAAGATTTGTTTTTTTTTTATTTAATGTTTAAGGTACTTACTACTTTCCAAAATAATCTTATATATGTATTTACTTGCACATTGCCAGTATCTTTAGATGGTGAATCCCATGGGATGAGTGTTTTTTTCTTCCTTTATCTCTAGTGCCTACATCACTGAGTATGCATAGAAAGTAGTTAGTAATTACTTTATGAATGAATGCTACAGTTAATGAATTCTACAGTTCTTCACCAAGGAAGATGAAGTTTGCCACATACTTTTTATTTCTTTCATGAAAACAAGTTTCTACAGAGCAATGACTTGGTTCCTATCAATTTAATGGTTCTACAGAGAAAGCTTTCTGAACTTTTTAATGAACCCCAAATTGCATGGTCTCTATTTCTGATGATGCTTAATCTAGGCTATTCCTTAGTCTAAAACAAATGTATATTTGCATCAGAGCAGGGCTCCCCTAGATTGGGACCATGAGTTCATTGAACCTGCTTGAGTGGGAAAGGAGATGGGGTACCTGGAAGAATGGTTGAAGATTGCATTTGTATCAAGGCCCCAGTTGCACTGAGATGTGAAATAAATAAAACAAGCAAAATAGAAGATTGATTAATGACAACAAAAGGTAGAGAGTTTGGGCAAGAGGCCCAGATTTTGCAATGGATCTAAGGAGGAACTGAGCAGCTAGCTGGTGAGGGTTTAGGCAGTAGACTGGAAATTAGAAGCAAAAATGCAATTGCTGGAATGACCTAGCACAACACACTAGACATTATATCACCCCATCATCAAAATCCTCCAATGACTCCTCATCACACTCAGAATAATATCCCAAGCCCTTAATGTGGTCTAAGCCGTATTTAATAAACTGTCTTGAAGACTCACCTGGAGTTTTTATTAGAAGCTTTTAATCTCATGTTAGAAGATAATATCTTCCCTATGCCACAATGTTGTCATCTTCTACCAGACCCTTGGACACTTCTCCTGGTGTTTTTTTCTTTCTTTCTTTATTTTTGGCAGTCTTAGTTCCTGAATGCCCAACATCATTCTTTCTAATCCTACTCCTGTATTAATTGTTGCTGATTACAGTACTTAAGCAAATGATCCTTTCACTATCCAGGCCTCTCCGTTCCTTGACTTTCTTCACTCCTAATGTGACCTTATTCTCCAGACCCTCAGCCAGTCACTCTAGTAGTTTTTGTCATTACCCATAACTGCAATACTGACAACCTCAAATTCATGCCTCTTATTCTCTTTACACCATTTCCTTTCTGTCTCACTTCTAATGACTGATTTTCAACTATCCCTCCAGCTTTAGTGGCCCATTATTCTACAAACTTTCGCTGTCTTTCACCCACTTTAATTTCCCTCTTCCTCCTTTAATTCTATAGACAAGCACTCTAATTGCTTTCTCTGTATATTCTCAATTACTTTGCTTCCCCCTCCCTTTGCTTAGCAAAACCACAACCCAAGTTAATTACATCTCTCTGCCTACTTTGCACTGTACTTGCACAGTTGACCATAACTGGAAAACCCCCACAACCCTGCTCACTGTTCTCACTTTAATTGCACAACCATGAATCTCAAGTAGATCCTTAATGGTGCTCATCAACCATACAATATTTGTCAGGTCCTTAGACTCTCCCATTCTCCATGATGACTATTACATATCTCTTTCAACTCCCCATACTTCCACGTCAGTCTATCTTCATTCTCAGCAGATAAACATACTTCCTCTTATTCACTGAGAAAACTGAAGGAATTGGAACAGTTTCCTCATACTTTTGCCACTATAGCACTCACATATCTTCCCTCCTGTTAACTAGATGGACTATTTGTGCTAAATCTAATGCTCAGTTCTTAGTTGTCATCTTACTTGACCTAGAAAGTAAGATGGCACAGTTGGCCATTCTCTTCTCCTAGAAATACTTTCTTCACTTTATTGTCAGGGCAATGCAGTTGTTTCTTGTTTCCCCAGTCTCTAACTGCTGGAGCTGTCCATCTTCAGTCCTTGTACTTCTTCTTCATCCATGCTCATTGCTTTGGTCATCTCATCCAGTCTCATCACTCTAAATACCATCCACATGGTGATAACTCCCAGATTTATGTCACTAACTCAGATTTGATCATTCCATATGAAAAACCTACCTGCATTTGCAGCACCATCAATTCCACTTATGAGGTTGTTTTGTTTTTCTTTAGCATGTAGCAATATATAATTCTTTAGTCTGCTTCATTACACATCTTTTTTCTCTCACTTTTTCCTATTAGAATATAAACCCAATTGGGAAAATAATTTGCCTGTTTTTATTGATGTATCTGTAGTGCCTAAAATGGTACCCACCATGTAGTATGGGTTGTATTTTAAGTGTTCTCCATATAATATTCAATTAATCTTTAAAATTCCAATATTATATTGTTACCATATCATTTTATAGATGCAGAAAGCTAAAGTACTGGGACCAGAAGTAGTTAGCCTAAGGTCATGCTATATATAAGTAGCAGAGCCTGAGAAACCTAGATCTTGAGTCTGACCCATGTTAGGTGACCTGAAGATAAAGATTTTTGTTTGTTTTCTTTACCGTTGTATCTCTGGGGCTTGGAATAGTGCTGGGTACAGGGTAGATGCTCAGTAATAACTACATTTGAATCACTGAGGCTTATATTAGTCTGTTACAGCTATAATTACAAAATAGTACAGAATGGATGGATTGAACAATAAAAAGTTATTTTCTCATAGTCCTGGAGGCTGGAAAACTAAGATCAAGGTGTCAGCAGGCTTTGTTTTTTCCTTAGATCTTCCTCTTTAGTTTGTAGATGGCTATCTTCTCACTATAGTCTTCCCTCTATACATATATGTGTCCTAATTTGTTCTTATAAGGATATTAGTCACATTGGACTAGGACTGTACTCTGAAGACTTCATTTGACCTTAATTACCTCTTTGGAGGCCCCTATCTCCAAATATAGTCACATTGGGGATTAACGTCTTGTTATGGTTTGGATATGAAATGTTCCCCAGAAAAGCTCATGTATTGGCAATACTAAAATATTCAGAGGTAAAGGAAGTGAATTATGAGGGTTCTAATTTCATCAGTGGGTAAATCCATTGATAGGTTAATCATTTGCATGTATTTACTGGGTGGTAACTTAGGTAGGTAGGATGTGGCAGGAGGAGAAAAGTCACTGAGGGTATAGCTTTGGGAATTATATATGTCCCTCATCTTCTTCCCTTACTCTTTCTGTTTATTATCTCCATAATGTGAGGGCAGTGTGCCTCAGCACACTCTCTGGATGCCACCACCGTTTATGCTTGACAGTTGACCCTATGTACTCAACCTTCTGAAATCCTGAGCCCAAATAAACCTTTCCTTCTCTAAGTTGTAGTACTTTACTTGCAGTGGTAAGAAAGCTGACTGAAACATACTACAACATATGCATTTGGAAAGGGGAGGCTAAATCTCATTCTTATGAAATCTGGATACTGAGATCAGGCTTGTGAGCAAAGACAGATAAGACATGTCAAAAAACAGAAATCAGGCCGGGTGTGGTGGTACATTCTTGTAATCCTAGTACTTGGAAGGCTGAGACAGGAGGATCACAGACAGGTTCGCGGCCAGCCTCAGCTACTTAGCGAGGCCCTCTAGGACTTAGTGAGTCCTTGTTTCAAAATAAAGAATAAAAAAGAGGGCTGGAGGTGTAGCTCTGAGGTAGAATGCCCCTGGGTTCAATCTCCAGTACCAGAAAAAAATTCAAACTGTTCCTTTTTTATGGCCTGAACCCCTTTCTTGAAAGAAACCTTCTATGTAAACCTACTACAGTAAAGATGCAAACAGAGCCTATATTGTTGGGAGCTGAGATGGAAACTCATGTGGATGTCAAGTACTCATGGCCTCTAGGTCCTTTGACCAAATCTTAACAACTCAGTTTACAGAAAAGTCTTCTAAGTGTATAACTTATATTTAACCCTCTCTGCATTCCCCATATCTAGCAACAGTATTGATCTCAGCTCCGAGAGGTAGCCTAAATATCTAGTTCAGCATTCACAGTCTCCACTGGAATCTTGGAGGCCTTAGCCTCAGGGAATTAGGCTGAGCCTCAAATCTATAGTTAGAAATATGACAAACACAACTACACCAGATGTACTTGGGGAAGTCCAACCTTACCCCAGTCAGAATAACAACCAAGCTGCTGTTGCTGCTTTTATGTTATTAGCAACTCATCATTTTTAATGAAAGGTTTAGGCTGAGTTTGAGCAAGATAAAACCCTGCAGTTAAAGTTCTCTGATTGTACAGATCTATATTGCCTTTACTCTAAAGCAGAGAAACTGTTGAAAACACTATAAATCACTCCCAAATGCCTCAGTTCAAATATTATTTCAGTATAAAATTACAGTCATAAAGCATAATGAAGCACATTGGAATATCAAGTACAAAAGTCACCATATAAATATAAAACAGGAGGGAACGAATGTGATCAACATTTTATTTTATAAATGAAATTTGCCTCCAGAAGACTTTAAAGAGCTTCTGGACCTATTATTTGGAGAGCCCAGTTAAATTACATGAACAGGAATTTCATTATTCTAATTATGAAAGAAGCAAGAATATGTATATATGTATATATACATATTTGTGAGCATGTGTGTAATGTCATATTGTCTCATTTTCCTCATACTACCCCAAATTTTAGTAGCTTGTCTGGTTTGGCCATTCCTTGCCTCAGGGATTTTACACATTGGAAGCCAGACATACACCCTGGACTGCCTTGCTGGAAGAGCTGGGAAAATGGGAGAACTCAGAGAGCAATGCCTGCAAGGATCAGGTAGGAGAGCTGCTTTGCTCAAGAGTCAAGATCCTAAGTAACAGAGCCATAGCTCAAAGGGATCATGGCAACTGGGATAATATTGTTCTAGGAAGACCTGAAGTCCCCCTCAATGCTTTGGTATTATCTAAATCCTTGGGGTTTTTGAATAATCCCAGGTGGTAGAGTCCTTAAGGATGACTCAGTTTTGATACCTTATCATTCCAGGAGCATAGCACCTCATGACATGGTATTCCTTAGTGGCAGGCTGGGGGTAGAACAGAGACAATAGTGAAAGGATTTTTAGAAATAGACTTATTGATGGGTTGGATGGAGGAAATAAATGATTAAAAGTAACAAAAAATAATTCCTAGATTTTGGACATGGGCAACTGAGTGGAGGATTGTAACATGTATTGGTATTAGAAAGAAAAGTCATATCAAATTTGGGAGCTAGATGGATGGAGGTGCTAAAAGCTATATATTAGATATGTTATAATTGGCATGTTATATGAGAAGTGCAAGAGTAGATTTTTTTTTTTTTTTGCGGTACTGGGGATTGAACTCAGGGCATTCTACCTCTGAGCTATACCCCCAGCCCTATTTTTTTTATTCTTTATTTTGAAACAGGGTCTCACTAAGTTGTGGAGGGCCTCACTGGTTAGCTGAGGCTGGCTGCGAACCCAGATCCTCTGGTCTCAGCCTCCCAAATGCTGGGATTACAAGCGTGCACCACTATGCCTGGTGTGCAAGAGTAGATTTTGATATGTGAACATAGAATTCAGGGAAGGGTCTGGGCTGGAAATAGAATGTTGGTAGTAATCAGCTAATTTTCCTAGGTAGAGAATGGGTAAAGAGAAGAAAGAAATACTAAAAATCTAGAAAAAAAATTTTGAAGGAATGTTCAAATGCACTAGTCATTTGAAAAAAAATAATCAACAGTGAGATCACCAAATGGAAAAGTAGACACAGAAGAGTGGACAATGTCAAGTGTAGATGAGGGCTCAGGGTCAATGAGCTCTCCTGTACTGTTGTCAGGAGTGGAGACTGGAGCTATTATTTTGAGTGGCAACCTAATAGTACTTGGACCAGTTAAATATATTCTCCACGGCCTAACAATTCAGTTCCTGGATTTGTAGTTCAAAAAAGTATTCACATGGGTCAGCAGGAGAATGGAGCAAGGATGTCCATGGCAATGTTGACAATCATAAGTCAACAGAATTGGAGATTATTCCAATCTGTATTATCACTGAGGGATTGAATAGGCATGATGTGGTATAATCATAAGTCAACAGAATGAGAGATGATCTGTATATTATCACTGAAAGATTGAATAGGCATGATGTGGTGTAAGAACACTATAAAATACTATGCAATTATAAATAATGAACCAGATGAGTCTAACTAGTGCTCAGTAAAAAGTACAAATTGGCATGCTACATATAATACAATATCATTTCCATAAGTCAAAATATGTCAATAATACTTCAATAAAGCTAGAAAATACACATGCAGTATATCAGAACACATACAAGGTGGCACATTAGAAGATGACACATTGAGTATGTTAGCATTACTATATATGAGGCCAAAGAAAGATGAGATTGGGTTATGGTGGTAAAAGGGAATAAACACATGAGAAAACAAGAGAGGGGTCTTATGCAGGCCAATGATAATGGGCCACGATCTGAGAACTAATAAAACCCTGTGCTCCAGCAGTCCAAATCAGGAGAGAGAAGATAAGAAAAGCAGGTTCCAGACTGAGGAGCAATAGCATTTGGAGGTTAGTCAAGGTGACTGCATGCAGCATCATGTTCACCATGCCCTAAGATTATATACAAGGTGAATTCTCATGCTTCTTCCCTCTTGAGGTAAGGGATTTTTCTCTTCTTGTCAGAAACTCTAATCTGTTCCCACCTCTTCAAAGTTTGATAAATTTGAATTCTGAATATATATGACACAGAAGTTATGTCTCAACATCTTAAGAGTAAAGGAGATAACAAAAATGTTGTGCCTCAGTTTTTTCAGATATGAAGCAGTGGTCATCTGGGTCTCATAAACTTTTTCTTGGTTTATACCAATAGCCTCCTGATTTCCCTGCCTGTGAGCCTTCCTGTAATCTACCTCTAACATTTTCAGGATATTTATCAAAAACAAATATGATCAAAATATTCCCTTCTCTAAAAGTATTCTTTTTATTTACCAGTATCTT
Organism: Graphiurus murinus; assembly: GCA_004027655.1. Taxonomy (NCBI): domain Eukaryota; kingdom Metazoa; phylum Chordata; class Mammalia; order Rodentia; family Gliridae; genus Graphiurus; species Graphiurus murinus. The sequence continues at coordinate 95,984 of PVLC010002251.1, read as the reverse complement.
CAGAAAAATATTCCCTGCCAGGAGCAAGACAGCATGATGCTAGAAGAAGGTCAGAGACTTCAGGGTAAACAAACTACTTGATAATTATAGCAATATGACATTAAATTATTGCACGTGTGTGTGTGCGTGTGTGTGTATGTGTGTGTGTGTGTGTGTGTGTGTGTTTTACTGGGGATTAAACACAGGTGTTTCTACTTCAGAACTACACCCCAAACCATATTTTATTTTTTATTTTGAAACAAGGTCTCTCTAAGTTTTGGAGATTCTTGCTAAGTTACTGAGGCTGACCTTGAGCCTGTGATCCTACTGTCTCAGCTTCCTAAATACTGGGATTACAGGCATGCACCACCATGCCCAGTTTACTGCACATCTTTGAGTTTAATTTTTATGCCTACAAAATACTAATAAAATCCTTAACTTATAGGGTAGGGCTTCTCACTGCATTCAATTCCCCTGGAGAGCGTGTTGAAAGAGTACTGCGATCTACCTCCAGAGCTACTGATTCCATAGATCTGTCCATAGACTTAGGAATCTGCATTTCTCTTCAAGTTCCCAGGTGATGCTGATGCTGCTGGGACCTGGGACTACTTACAGAACCACTGTTTAAAGATACTGTGAGGTTAAAAATGATGTGTGGTAAGAACCTCACTATATGCCACCCAGAAATCAAAGTAATTGTTGTTGTTTTCATATCTCTCCAACACTTGAACTTTCATTGCCCATGACCAGCTTGTACACATCCTATGTGCTAACCACAGAAAACCACTCATGGGTCTCTGAACCTTTGGTGCAGATTTTGCCCTTTGGGGGCTTTTTCTTGTGTTTTTCTTTCCTCCAAAAAGGTCCCCGTTCTCCCTCTCCTTCACTACCACTATCCTAGTTTGGAGAAACCGCCTCGATTTCAAATCCCAGCTCAAATGCACAAGAAGATTTTGAAAACCTTCTCTAGTTGGGGTTAATTGGTCTTTCTCACAATACTTCATCCCTCTGTTAATTTATTAACTCATTTAATAAATATTTATTGAGTATCTACTATGTGCCAGATTCTGTGCTAGCTTCTGAGAATGCCAATGTTGAGCAAAAACCAATATAGCCCCTGTTCTCAAAGAGCTCAAGTTCTTCAAAGGGAAAAGAATTGTTTTTCAAACACAAATGTATAGTCAAGTATGGTATCACATGCCTGTAATCCCAGAACTTGGGAGACTAAGACAGAAGGATCACAGGTTCGAGGCCAGGCTTGAAACTTAGCAAGATCCTCAGCAACTTAGTGAGACCCTGTTTCCAAATAAAAACTAAAATGGACTAGGGTGTAGGTTAGAGTTAGAATGTCCCTGGGTTCAATTCCTATTTCAAAAAAAAATCACAGAAATGTATGTAAAATTGCAGTAGTAAAAAGAAGAATGTGCTATTTTGAGTGCTTAGAGAATGGCTATAAAGGTTTAAAATTATTATTTTATCTATATGAATGGTTGAACTTTATAAAGTTGAAATAAGAGAAACAATCCAAAATGGCTTGTTTGCATAGTAACTTTTTATAATAAACTTTTTTTCTAGCCTGTTATGGAGATGATTTCATTAATTTTCATAGTAGCATGGCATATAATTTCATACTATGGTCATACAAATATATATTGTTTCAGAGGCTGTTAAAATAAATAAGATATGGCTTCTACTCTCAAATTGTTCATATTCCAATGAGAAATGTTAGATTACACACAAAATTCAAATCCAGTGTGGAGTGTATGAAAATGCAGAATCATTCATTTATTTCCTCCTCTCCCAGTGACATTTACTTTCTCCTACACCTGCATTTGCCAAAGATCAAGACTAGTAGCTAGCATACAATGGATAAGCAACATTATCTGTTAGATGAACTAACACAATCCCACTCTCACTGGCCTAGTTCAGGCTTCCATCATTGTTCACCTACACCATAGATATCCAAAGTCATCAATATAAACCCCATGGGGGAGGATAGAAGGATCCTGGGGGGTACTTGTAGCCTCAGATACAACTGACAGCATCCCAGTGTGGTCCAGCCAGGGAGCTATGCTTGTGATTCCTTGAATGGAAACTCTCTGCCCTTCATCCCTGTTCCCTTTGGCCATTGCTGATTAATACAAGCCAAGAGCTGAATTCCTCTACTCTGGGGTAAACCTGCCAGTGGCTTCTTTATATTCTTTCTTATATATTTATATTCTAGTTTAGGAGCAGAAGGATAGGTTTAATTATTGACAATGATGTCACTAACAATTAAAAGAGAATTCCAATGGTATTATTACCCCAGACACTTGTAGCTCCTGACTTAACAACCCTGTTATCAAATTAACTTCCAGTCAATACCTGAGAGTTTGGCAAATGAACACAACTGCTTCTGAAGAAGGTCAGGTAAGTAATAGTGAGGTGCCCTGAAAGAGAAGTACCCTATTTTGTGAATCAATGAAAGACTGAATGTTGTCAATTGTAGCTCTGCTAGGGACAGAATATATCTCCACAATTAGGTTTTCTTAATATATTAAATGAAAACCAACGTTTACTTATCAACACAATGCATAGGAATCCCAAATGCCTATAAATCCAAAGCATCATGTAGAGAAAGGCACACTGAAGCTCATGGCCTGATCATACAGCTGCTCCTCCAGGAAGGTCAGTCTCCTATGAATATCTGCATCTTCTTCCTACCATATTATTGACTATTAACACCTACTCTTTTGGTGCCATAAGAAGAAACTTCATTAAGATATTTGGATACTTCTGCTTTTAATAGAACTAGGAACCTATGAAGCATGCAAACAGAGTATGAAAATGACATACATCCTGAGGATGGTTATGAAACTTTTTCAGACCCAAGGAAAGTTTCACTTCAGCCTACATTTTGATTTTCGTGGTAGTTCACATGATTTCCTTTACCTAACAGTGGATTTGTGTATATTTTCTGACTATCCTCTTATTGGCTAAAATGGCCTACTGTCCTTTCTTCAGGGCAGAATTGGGAAATTCTAGCAAGGTCAAGCAGTGGAAACATCCAGGGAGAGATACGCTTCTGTTGCTCATCACCCATATCATAAAATGGCAAAACATGAAGGTTGATTCATAGACTTCTGAGCAAATGCTCAATGAACTGAACCCCTCCTGGGAAGCCATGAATACATCCTGAGAGGAATTGTAGGCATACATCAGTTTATCTCATAATATGGTTGTATGTTGATTTTCTCTCCACTAGCATACAAGTCTCTGTTAGACAAGTATTCTGATTAAACTTTTCTTTCCAACCTCCCTTTAACACCTTTCCCCATGCTCCTGAACACATGCACAGTTTCTAGCATAGTGCCTTACTGGTTCTTTGGGATATTTATTGAATAAAAAAGTATTTTATATTCATGTTTGCAAGACTGAGCTCTTCTGGCATCTCACCACATAATGAGCCACATTTGCTACAGAGTAGGATGCAGTGAACTGAGGGGGCTGTACCTCATCCTTCTTGTAGGTTCACACTGAAGTTCCATGAAGACTTCTAAAATCACAAGCCCTGATTCCAATTTGGTACAGAGGTTTCCATCTAGAAAGATTTTTTTTTCTGCTAAAAGTTTCTTTTCATTTAACTAGTAAAAACATCACTGCTGCCATTTTTCATACTTTCTTTCAATGATAAGAAATATGGTACCAGGCATGGTGGTCCACTTTTGTAATCCTAGTACTTGGGAGGTTGAGACAGGAGGATTGTGGGTTCGTGGCCAGCCTCAGCTACTTAGTGAGGCCCTCCCCAACTTAGTGTGACCCTGTTTCAAAATATAGAATAAAAATAGGGTTTGTGTGTAGCTTGGAGGTAGAATGCTCCTGGGTTCAATTCCCAGTACTGCAAAAGGAGAAGAAGAAGAGGAGGAGGAGGAGGAGGAGGAGGAGGAGGAGGAGGAGGAGGAAGTAATAGAATCATGGCAGTATGTTGTACATTTACTACTGGTGAAATATCATGATGCTTAATTTCCTGACCCTCTGTCACACATGAACCCTATTTATGAAGTCAGTTCATGTAAAAAAGAAATCACCCCTGTCATTCTTCTGTTCCTGCTGGTCTGGCAAGTAACACATGAGTTCCTAGACACATTCGGGCAAGACCTGGATGCATAGAATGTTTCAGAGTTGTAAATGCTTCTGGGAAACAATTCTGCCACAGCCAATGGAGAGAAGCAAAAAGAAGACCTGCACACTGCCATTCTGGTAAGCTGCTGGCAGCTGAAATGAACATGATATTCTGTTGTTCTCTCTGTTTCTAAGAAAGGAGTTATAATTATAAAAGGGCAAACCATAACATTTGGACACTTAGATAACTATATCTTTGATGATAATCCATGCTGTCTGAAAGTGGGCTGGAAGCTTAGTGAGATGAAGAGGTCCTAGTGATTCCCATTCAAGAACTGTTTTTGGAACTTTTACTTGGCGTATCCTTAGAAGGACAGCTTGAGTAATTTCAATCTTAACTTTTTATTTTTGCTCTGGATCCCAAAGGCTATTGAGAAAAACCAATGCAGCAACAGACTTCCAAATCAGAAATTTGAGAAATTGTTGGCTCAGGTCTGACATGATGATTCCCATTCTATGTCTATTTCATTTGAACCTTGCAATGACCTTTAATTCTTTCTACACTCCAAATCCAAACCATAAGGAAATCCTATGGGCTTTATCATAAAAGCATGTCTAAAATCCAAGAAATTCTATTTTCACTGCTACTACTCCAGTGTAAGCCAAAATTAACTCTAACTTAGATTACTAAACAGCTTCTTTCATGGTTTTGTAGTTTGATACTTTTCATCAGAATTGGAAATTATTTGACTATTATTTCATCAAATATTTTGTCTGTCCCCTCCCTCATCTCTTTTGGGAATTCCAATCCCACATAAGTCATGGAGTTTGAAGTCTTCCCACAATTCACTGATGCTCTGCTTATTTTATTTTTGGATTCCTTCTCTCTTTGTTTCATTTTAGAGAGTTCTGTTTTCTATGTCTAACAAGTTTGTTAATCTTCTTTCAATCAACATCTAGTCTGCTGTTAATATGAATCTAGGGTATATTTCATTTCAGACATCATAATTTACATCTCTAGAAGTTCAATTCAGATCTTTTTGTATCTTCCATGTTCATTCTGTAGTTTTTGTTTTGTTTTGTTTTTTTGCGGTACTGGGGATTGAACTCAGGGACATTCTATCTCCGAGCTACACCCCCAGCCCTATTTTTTATTCTTTATTTTGAAACAGGGTCTCACTATGTTGCAGAGTGCCTCACTAAGTAGCCAAGGCTGGCCGCGAACCCGGATCCTCTGGTCTCAGCCTCCCGAATGCTGGGATTACAAGCGTGTGCCACCACGCCCGGCTCATTCTGTAGTTTCTTGAACATATGGAATACAGTCTCCACACCCTTATCTACTAATTCTTTCATCTGTGTTACTTTCAATTGATGGACCCTTTCTCCTCATTATAGGTATTGTATTTTCCTTTTTTGCTTGGATAATACATTTCTATGGGAATTCCTGAATTTTTTACCTTGTAGGGTGCTATATATTTTTGTCTTAAAAATAGTATTGAGCATTTTACTGAGGCATGATCATATTTCAACTTTTGGGTGAACTGTGATCTTCAATATCCTTAGTACCCTTTCCCTTCCCACAAGACAACTTATGTTATTGTGAAATTTGGTACTCCAACAGAAACAACTTCATAAAAGCTATCCCTTGCTGTCCTATGAAGTCCTACTTTGAACTAAGATTCTCATTTATAGTGCTCCTTTGTCACTTTTCACATCATGAGGTGGAGAAGGTTGACACTGTCATAGACATTGCTTTTTTCATTTCCTTTCTGGCCTTGCTTCTCCCCCACAAAGTTATCCCCCCATCCTTGAAATTGTTTGGGACCCTGGTCTGTGATTGTTCATGAGCATGAGGAAGGGCCTGTTCAGATTCAAATACCTTATTACTGTACATGTAGGCATCCCATAGCCCCAAGAACATCAGTAATATCCATTTCAATTAGAACATTTAAGGCATCATTAAGAAAACAAACAAAAATCTACATGCACACATGTTAATACAAAGATCATGATTTTAAACAGAATTTTTCAAATTTCTAGAGAAAATCTATTCTGCTGTATTCTGATGCATCTATAATAGAGCATAATCAGTATTTTCAGTACAAATTGCAACTTAAATACATGTCATTTTCAAGTAGATGCAGATCATGCTTGTTAAGGGAGGAATGAATGATAACAAATGGAGTTGGACCATAACATTTCCTGAATCCACAATATTGAAATCTGCTCTCAAGTATAAAGAATTAGGTAGCACAAATGTATTCTCCCTTGTAAGGTTTTTGTTGTATAATTTCTATATGAAAAAAAGCCTTCAAGTGAATACAGTTTTGTAAATGGAAACAGCATTTAGACCCTGCCTGAGGAGAAATTGTCTATGAAGATTACTTTTCTGAATAAAAGGATGATTTCCTTGGGAATTTAGTAAATGAACAATTGTAGTAAAACATTATTAATTCAGATATACTCATTTTCCATATGTAATCTTTTGGACACAGCGTATGAAAACTTACTTTTATTTAGCAAGTTCCTTTTTCATGGTTTTTTAAAGACAATTTTTGTTGCTGCCATTTGCTTGGCCATTATCCATAGCTTTGTCTCATTGGTTCCTCCATCTTTTAAAATTCGGTTGTACTTGTCATCTTCCAGCTACTGGTTCTTCCACACAGTTCATTTGCATCTCATGTTCTGATTCTTATTACATAGCAGAAGCCTCATGATCTTTTATATATGTAGACTACTTTTCACTTTATGATGACTTTATTTTTTAATTTCATTTAGGTTTCACAAGAGATTATTTTTCTCTCCATTTTATAGATATGAATATTAAGGCTCAATGGGATAGTCATTAATACAGTTCACCAAATGCATCTGTTTTGTATCCCCATCCTATGCAGACATTTGTGATAATATTTACTCTGGAGTCAGAGACTGGTAATCATCAATGAGTGGTTAGTGGAAGTGACACGTGTCACTTCTGGGCTGCTCCCTTAATTACCAGAGTCACACCCTCCAGAGTTTATTATCCCTTTTACCACAGTATCTGATGACGCTCATGATTGAAACTGCTAAGGGACTATAATGGATATGGAACCTGAGCCACACTGGCATTACTCCAAATGTCTTGTAGCTAACAGAGTTCAAGTTTTCTGTATCATTCAGTTTGTCTAAGTCTCTAAATGCTAAGGTGCACCATTAATCTCAACGAGGCAAATAATATGTGAAACTTTCCAAAATTATATGGCCAGAAAAATACTATTTGCTTATATAAGATCTTGTGTGGGTTAAAATTCTGCAGAACATAGTTTCAAAGTCTTCCACTAGAACCTCTATGGCTCTGTTCTTGCATGTTCCTTCATCTTCCTGGGGCCAACGTCTTTGGTTAAAGATGTGGATAGGGAAGTTTCACAGAGGTCTATAAAGAGATTAGATTTAGATTGAAGAACACTTACCAGCAAGATCAGCAGGAGCCAAAAGAGAAGTGGCCAAGAAGATAATACAAACAAGCAAACCTAAGACCTCTCATGGGTCTAATCACAGTGTAAATAATTAGGTAGAGAAGGGTAGTCATTCAGAGAAGTGGACAGATGATGACCAGTCAAATGAGTTTCCAAAGGACACAGATGTGGGACAAGTCCATTGACGAAGCCAACTGCCAACCAGGAATTGGGCATGGAAGAGGAAGGGTCAGAAACTTAGCCTTCAAACAGCTACTCTAAAAATTATGAAAGTTTTCAGTTAGAGAACTCAGAAAGTGCTAGGTACTTTGATTAGGGCTTTACAGTTTTTTTCACTTAATCCTGCAGGAATTATCAGTATCTTTATTTCACAGAAAAAGGAAGAATTTACCCTGTGTTACACAAAAATTAAGAAAGCAAGCTAGGATTTGCACCCATATCAGATTAATTTCAAACACCATGTTTTTAATTACACCATACCTCACTGTCTCCTAACAGCTCATTAAGCCCAATTCTTACAAAACATATCACCTACTACATTGGACTTTTTCTTTACTAGCCTAATTGGTGAGATTCGAATGTATTAACAATGAAGACTCCAGAGAACTGGAGTAGGATATGATATAGAGGACTTTAATATTTGGGCAAACAGGTATTCTAGTTAGTTTCTCCAAAGTCAATCTTCTGGGTAGATCGTTTTCCAGAATTATTATAGTCAGTAAACAAAATGCTTTCAAAACTCCATGATGAACAAAATCACTTTCTAATATAAGGCAACATAATTTTGTTCCTAAGGAGAAACTACAATGTGGTTGGTGACAGAAGCACAAACTGATTTCAAACTGATATTTCTTGTACACATGGTAAGTAGAGAATTCCATTTGAAATTGCTAGGCCTCTAAGGGAAGGTATCTTTTAATTCAGAAAATATTTTTCATGCACTGCTAAAAGATTAGATTTGGATCATTTAGTCTTCTCCCTAAGTTTAGTTTCTGTGATTAGTTCCACAGAGATCAAGAGATATGAGTAATAAACTTTGCAACTAAAAGACTTCGGATTCATTTAGAATGTGCTGCACGGTTGAGTCAGTATATTGATTAACTTGAATAGCTATTGACACTTTTCCTTTCATTACTAGTCAACCAGACAGAATATTTTTGGATCCTCAGATTTTGCTGTAGTTTGGTGACAGCTTTTTTGGTTGTTGTTCTTGGTTATCTCTACAGGCTGAAAACTAAAGTATAAACAAAGACATTGATTGACTCAGCGAGTTGAATCACTTGGTGTTTAATTATGAACTACTTGGAAATTGTTAAAAATTCATGCCGTGTTTTATTTGTGGTGATACAGGTTTAAAAGTTATTAAGAAACAGCATGACTAGCTTAGATAATTAATATTTGGCTTGAAAAAGGAAAACATTGCAATTATGAACAGCATGACCTATGGTCAATTATCTATTGCATTTTTTCAAGTGAATTCCATAAGCTAAGTGAATTTATTATGAAATCAGCCATTCATTCATTCATTCATTCATTCATTCAACAAACATTTATTATTGTTAACTACTTGGTATCAAGAAGTATGCCAGAAACTGCCAAGGATATAGAGATGAGCGAATTCTATTCTTGTCCTCAAAGAACTTATTATCTAGCTGAGGAGTTAATATCTCTGCACAAAAATGTCTTTTAATTCAAAATATATAGATAAAATATAATAGAAATACTAAAGTAATTCCAAGAATAGAATTCTTGATTTCAGTGGAGGAATATAGGAAAGGTCTCCAAGCATATATAGAATTCTGAAAAGCGACAATGGACAGAGAAGACATGATCATAAAACAAAAAGTCATGAAAGATAAGGTATACAAGGGACTGAAACTAAGATGTTTTTCCAACTGAAAATCCATGGCATAGGAGTGGTTAGAGTACATTTCTAAGAAGCAGAGCTAGTAATAGGAAGAGAAAAAATAGACAACTCCATTAAATGTGTTGGAAAAGGCAGAGATGCTAGGTAGGCAAAATATGGTGAAAAAAATGTACAGAATAAAGAATGCATATGACCTATTCAGGCAACAGTGAACAGATTAATGGGTTGTAATGCTAAAGACATACGTTTAGGACAATATTATACAGAGCCTTGATCGTCAAACTAGATTGCTTCAAGATTAGCATGATAGAAATATATACTGACAATTCAACCACAACATACCTGCAATCCAATGAAAATTAGAAATACTTTTACCCAAATAATGCACACCCACACATAGAAATTCAATTTTTCATAAATTTATAGAGGTTTACAGGAACACTGAAGTTGGTCCATTTCTTCCTAAAATTAGAAATCCAGCTTCAAAGAGGGGGAAAGTGGTAGTATACAGTCTTAGAAGAAGCAGCAGCAAAGAAAAGTAGGGGGCCCTAAGATAAGAGGAGAAGGTATATAGTTCAGTATAGGACTGCCTGAGCCAAGAGGAAAGAGACCTTCTAGAAGGAAATACCAGCATTAGCATATATCATAGGTCAATGAGGAAGAACATACTGAATCAGGCAAAATCAAGATTGATCAGCAAGTGAGATCAAGTAGCATACTGCAACATAAACACTGCTAAGAGGGCTAAGTAGAAAGTAGGCAATGAGGGAGTAGAATTGGAGGAAAGAAAGATTTTAAAAAGAGAGATGTTAGAAAAGATGGGTAAGATACAGAGGAATTCTAGGATGGATAAGAAACTTGAGGATGCTCATGTAAATAGAGCATGAAGTTGTTGACTGAGATTATGTAGAGTTGGCAGTTTGAGTACACATTAGAAATTGCCATTGAACATAAGGAATCTTTAGGAGATGAAATCAAGGTTCACAATCAGTGTCTGATCTGTTATTAATTTTCTATTACTAATGGTGCTTTTGGGCTTCTATTATTTCTATCTACCAACTGTTCCTCAAAGATTGACTATTTATACTTGGTATGGACAATCCAAGGATCAATTTTTTGGTGATACTGGGGATTGAGTCCAGGGCATTCTACCTCTGAGCTAAACCCCCAGTCCTATTTTTTATTCTTTATTTTGAAACAGGGTCTCACTAAGTTGCGGAGTGCCTCACTAAGTAGCTGAGGCTCGCCGCGAACCCGGATCCTCTGGCCTCAGCTTCCCAAATCCTGGGATTACAAGCGTGCATCACCATGCCTGGCTCAGGGGTCAATTTTTGAAACAGAATTCTGTTCATATCTTTTTCAACCTGTAATATTCTCATGTTATTATAAGCCTGTTGTTTCTAACGAGCGTTCTAAAAGTAGTTACCTCAATCAAACAAAATTGTTCCTGTGAAGAAGCAGTGGTATAGCTAATCCATTGGAGAGGCAGCCACTGAGAGTAAAATAAATTACTGTATCTGTTGTGCCTAATTCACTTAATTGAAATTACTCTACTTGCATGTGGGGTAAAATTTTATATTAAAATATAAATGTAAATCACAGGTATCAGATAGCCAATCAGGAGGAATTTGAACTATATAATGGTTTTTGGCATACAACCTGGATGTATCAATAACAGTCTAATTTGGACTAACTGAATATTGGCAGATTTTGGTTCCCTGTGCTTCCTGGCTAAGGGTCAAATGGTCCTACAGGGGAAGATCTGTGGATCATAAGGATTAGAGACCAATTCAACCTGACATTGTAAGGCACAGACACATTTTACTGACAAACTATAAGTTGTTAGTGCCTGTCAAAACTATGAATGAGTTAGTTAAATGAATTAAAATGTAATAACTACTTCCAATGTAGACAGTCCCCAAATAATCCCATTTACTTTCATCAGCTCCAATATATGGTATCCACTTAGATTTCAGGCATAAAGCACTTAGCACAGGTTCTGGTCTGCACAAAGACTTCTCTGGAAAGGCAGTTTCCCCTTTCTTTCTATTTTTTCTAATTGGTAATTGCACAAAGGAAGTGATGCTATTTTGTTAATGGACCTGTGAATCCAGCCTTAGCAATTAAGCCTTCTACCCATGGTGAAATTTAAATTTAATTTTAATTCATAAATAGTTAGATTTTTGAGTCTCCACATGAATTTTGTCGACATTTGTCCACATTACAAAAACACAACACCAGATGACACATTTTGGCACTGCATTTAATCTTCATTTGAGAGACAGAGAATTGTAACGGGGAGTTGGCAGAGGTATGTGTCTGCATTTCAAGCGGGTCTGTAGCATTCTGTTCTTCATAGCTCTAAAAGTCATCACTTCTCCAAAGCTGCAAGAAAATGGCTGGTCTCCCCAAAATGTCAATATTTTACTATAATCAATTCATCCAGGACCTGAGAACACACTAATCAGTCATCTAGAGCATTTTAACAAAATCATCAAACTAGAGAATTGTAAAATATGACATTGCAGCCTATCAACCCTTAGTTGTTATGTGTAATATATGTGCAATGCTGTTTACTTTTTAAAAATTGCTGAAAGCCTAATTGCCCTTCTGGAGTTATTTTAAAAAGACAGACACTGAACCTGAGCCTTTGAAGAGCAGGAATGAACCCCTGGGCCATGGGAGGTCACAAATGGCACAGAAAGCTAGGGGGCACACCTACAAAGAGCAGAAAAAACATGCTCAGCCACATGTGGCCATTCAGCCAAGCATATTGGCGGTGATGATTTCCTCATTTGATGGCTTTCTCCATTTTCCATATCACAAAATCAATCAACCAGTATTTTGAGAGCTTCCAGTATATGGAATCTCATGATCATATCTGCTGTGATCTATTCAACTGGCTGATTCAGAAAGGTCAACCTTTGCTACCACTTGCCCTCCTTTCACCAGGATTTCCCAAGTTTCAAATAGAATGTTAAGGGATGGCAATGTGAGTATGGATTTTCTTTCACTGAAAGACAAACATATATGGAAAGCAGAGCCGGGCATGGTGGCATATACTTGTAATCCCAGTACTTGGGAGGTTGAGACAGGAGGATGACAGGTTTGAGACCAGCCTCAGAAACTTAGCAATACCCTGTTTCAAAATAAAAAAAAATAAAATCTGGATGAGATGTGGCTCAGAGGTAGAACACCCCTGAGTTCAATCCCCAGTACCAGAAAAAGTTAAATACATAAAAATAAGGAAAGCAGAATCTTGTTACTAAAGAATTGAATATTAATGGTGTTCTAATCAGCATTCTCACAGCCATAATCTAAAGACCTGACCATGTTTGGTTTCAGGTTCAGTCCATGTGTGGCCAGGGACCAAGGATCTCAGGGCATAGTAGCAGCAGGTAGAAATAGGGAGAGCACATGGGCTGTGGTTCCTCACATCATGGAGGCTGGAAGCAAGAGACAGAGCAGGGGGAGGAGGAACCAAAAATAGTTCCCAAGCCTACACCCCCAGGGACCCACCTCCAGCCACACCCTACCAGTCCACTAGGTACCACCCAGGTAAATGCATTACAATGGATTTATCCACTACTGGGATTACAACTCTCAAGACTCAATTATATCAACTCCATACATCAATTTATGAGCTCTTCAAGGGGCCATTCTATATCTAATCATAACAAATGGTAAAAAATTTTGTGGAGAATTGAGTTAGTTTTGTTGGGAGTAAATTTTTGTTCTGAGGGTAAACTCTGTGATAATAGCATTTGAAGAATGGAATGGGACTAACATTTAATGAGCATTTACTCTGTATCTATGCTTGGAACCTGAAGCAGAATACTGATTGTAAAAGATTATCTGTCATCCCCCTACCACCAAGGTATACATATTATACTCTACTTCTGTCCATTTCATTATCATGGACAAAAAAAATTCTAGCACATAAATGAAAAGGAAAGAAAGCAAAAGTCATCGCTTCTGTATTCATTGTGTATGTGTGTGTGGGGGGCATTACTAAGGATTGAATCCAGGGGTATTCTACCTCTGAGCTACACCCCCAGCCCATTTTATTTTATTTTTATTTTGAAAGAGTTGTTTCACTAAGTTACCATGTACTGGCCTTGGACTTGTGATCCTCCTGTCTCAACCTACCAAGTACTTGGATTACAGGCATGAACCACCACACTTCACTAGCTTCTGCATTACATATGCTGATGTCCAGGAGATCTAGGCATGAGATCAGCCCAAATCAGCCTCCTCACTCACTTTCCTGGCACATAATGTCTGAGAGGTGGTGTAGTATCATCATCAGAACATTATTATTGCAGAAAGGTCACACGGATACGAACTCCAACTATACCACCTACCAGCTATGTAGCCTTGGGCAAGAAACTTCACTTCTTGGTATCTCAGTTTTTCCATCTGTAAAATACTGATAACAGTAGTACTAACCTCACTCCTTACTCTGAGGATTCATTTTGTGAAGTACTTGGATTGATTCCTGGCAAATAAGAGCAACCGTTATATAAATGTTAGTTCATTAATGTTGTTAGGAGAGGGGCAAAGAGACAAAGTGAGTGAAAGCAAGAATATATGTCCCTGACAACCAGATCCCTGTATCTCAAGGCTACGGACAGATGGAGGGTGGAACTATGGGAACTGCAGGCAGGCTATAGGGTTCCAGGAACAGATGTGATTTGTGCTGCCCTTTGCAGGTGGTGGACTTGGGAGTAGTACGTTTCAGAGAGATTGCTCTCTAAGCCCAGCATGACTTAGGAACAATAGATTAGAAATGGATAGGGACATCCCCAGGCTGAAGATGTCAAGGCAGCCTCACAGTCTCCTTCAGCCTTTGAGCAATAGGAAAGAATAGCTGGAGAATTTCCCATGAATCATAGATGGAACTCAGAGCCAAGAAAGAACCAGGATAGGGAGGGCTCATCACAGAAAGCAAGGGACTGAATGATAGCAACTTGTATAGATGCACATTGGTTTCAATTTTTGCCTCTCCCCAAGTCATGTTGAAATTTCATTGCCATTGTGGTAGTATTAAGAGGTGGGATCTTTGAGAAGTGCTTACATTGTGAAAGCTCCACCCCCCATAGGAGGAATTAATGCCATTTAAAAGAGTGAGTTCAGGGCTGAGGATGTAGCTCAGTACCAGAATATGTACTTAGCATGTGCAAGGCATTGGGTTCAATACTCATCAACACCCCCTCATACACAAAAAGTGAGTTCAGCACTCTTTTGTCTCCTGTTCTGCCTTCTGCCATGTGATTATTCCCAGATGCTGGCACATTGATTCTGGGCTTTCCAGCCTCCAGAACAGTGAGATAATACATTTATGTTCTTTATAAATTAGTCTCACGTATTCTGTTGTAACAGCACACACACACACACACACACACACACACACACACACACACACACTCACAAATCTAAGACAGGGAGGATGCCTATTGCAGATATACTCGACCCTAGAACCCCAGTGTTAAGGGAAGAGAAAGCCTCTAACCTGACTCAAGTGATGTGTCTGTCACCAAAACGGGAACCATAAAAAAGAAAATAAGATGATTTGTAGAAAAATAAGTCATACATTTGATATGCTTGTATTTAATGCCTGAGTTCACACCTGAGACAACTATTTGGTTCTTGTAATAGTCATAACCATATTATGCATAAGATGCATATTACTTTATAGATGAGAATGTGAAGCTACGGAAGGTTAAGTAACTTTCCTAAGTTCAAGCAAATGACAGAGGTAGAATCTCAACCAGGTCTCTTGAGTCCAAAGGCCACATCTGAGCTTCCCACAGAGAACTCTACTTCCCAATAGCTTGGAGGAAATTTGCAAGTCTCGATAGCAATAAAGTAGGACTAAATTCCTCTCACTTAAATTATGTAAAGTACAGTATACACCTTCTCTACCCAGGCCTTGAGCAGGTCCCTTCTATGTGCCAGAATAAACTTCCCAGCTAGGGAAATCACTTTAGCCCTGCTAACCTTTCAACACTCATCTGGCGGGCTTCCCAGAAAAAAAAAAAAAAAAAAAAAAAAAAAAAAAAAAAAAAAACTCACATGGTATTATTTCTTACTGTATGAAATAAATGTCAGGCATCAGACCCACAGTGACAAGAAATCTCCAAGAACATCTTGGATACTGTTTTTGAAAGAGGGCTTAATCCAAAGACTGGTGTATCATTGGAACAAAAATACTTTAAACTGTTAAGCTTGGATTGTTTTGGCAGCTAAGCTCTGTGCCATCTCCTGAGTCAAACAGACAATTCTTTTAATTGATTTATATCTTCCTATGCTATTTTACCATGTCTTCATGTAACCTTTAATGTTGTACCTTCTTGAATCTATGTTCTACTGATAATTATTCCATTAATTAAAAGAGTTCCAGGACTGAAGAAATTCCAAGATAATACATTGATCTGGAAACAAAGGAAATCTCAGTTCCAACATCCACTCTGCTAATTAGAGGCTCTGGTACAATGAACCCCAGGAGGTGTAGTGCATGTATTAGAGGGCTTGAGTATACTAAGGTTTTGTTGTTTGATATTGAAAAAGCCTTGGTCGAGAGCCTTTATCAGAGTTGCATTCATTTTATTTTCATCAAGCTTAACACAGCTAGCCAAGCTTCAGAATTTAAACATTTTGTAGAATCACACATAATGCATGATGTGCTTTTATTTATAAAACTCTCTTACGTAAAGAATATTTCTATGTTTGGAATTCTGACTGAGCTTATTTAAATCTTTACTGATTTTCCTTTAAGCAGCATCTCATTTGAATGCTTTCATCACCTAATGCTAATAGTACAGTATATTTTTGATGTTTTTGGTTTCACTGTGCTACTTACTAGGGTATGTCAGTTTTAGGAATAGATGATAAAACTCCACCCACGGAGAGAAGACATCATTGTCGCTTTCAGAATATAGTTCAATAGAGTCAGCTCCTGATTATCCACATGTACTATGTTCTTTTTGTGAATTATTTGTATTAATTTTTAATGCCTTTATCAGCTCCTCACAACTCCATTCAACCTTCTTCCAGTCCAGCTCCCACCATTGACTACAATTATTTACATTTTCATTTGCTGGAAATACTGACTTATATTAGATGTAAAACAAAATTTGAAAAGTAGTCTAAATTAAAAAACGAAATATTTTCAATTAAGATACAGTATGCTTCCAAAATAAATAGAAATGGCTTTGTGTTTTTTGTTTTGTTTTTGGTGGTACTGGGAATTGAACAGAGGGGTGTTCTACCTGTGAGATACACCCTCAGCCCTATTTTATTTTGAAACAGGGTGTCACTAAGTTACACTGTGCTGGCCTTGAACTTGTGATTCACCTGTCTCAGCCTCCCAAGTACTGGGGTTACAAGTGCCACTTGGTGATGAATCATTCACGTATGACCAGACATTAGCCGAGCAGCATGAACATCTTCCATATGGAGCTGTTATGCAGCTGATGTGGAAACAGTGAAAATAAGATGCCAATCTTGCTGGGAGAGTAGAACTTATGTGAAGATAAAAGACCATAGGATAGAAAATTTGAACTCCATTTTCTTATTTTTCCTCTGCTGCTAATTGTTCTATTTCTTAAATAAAATGGCTCTCAGATATAGAGATTTGGGGTCAAAGAGATGAAAAATTTCATTCTAGAGGGAAGAACAAGACAGCTTCTTAGCACAGATGTACATGCTTGTATCTCTCTGAATAATTGGTCATAGTAAACCAAGCAAAACATGCTTGTACCATTCTAAACCTAGCAAACCATTGTTCAGTTATCTGTGAAAACTTCAAATGCCTTTTCTTAGACTCTTTTTTTAGTAGGAAAGTGAATCTGTATATTTGAGAAAAATACTGATAAGAAGGTCCCATGTATTGTCCAAGTAACTTGTGAAGTCTTAAAAGGATTTTTCTTGGAGATTAAGCATCGTGTTTTGTAAAATTATACAGACTTAAAAAACAATAAGGTCGAGCCAGGCGTGGTGGTGCACGCTTGTAATCCCAGCATTTGGGAGGCTGAGACCGGAGGATACGGGTTCGCGGCCAGCCTCAGCTACCTAGTGAGGCACTCCGCAACTTAGTGAGACTCGGTTTCAAAATAAAGAATAAAAAATAGGGCTTGGGGGTATAGCTTGGAGGTAGAATGCCCGTGAGTTCAATACCCGGTACCGCAAAAATAAATAAATAAATAAATAAAAAATAAAAAACAATAAGGTTATGTTCATCCTTGCAAAACTGGAGAACTGATGTTGGTTGTAAACTATGTTTAAATTCATTCTTACTTCTTGGTTTTGATATTTTTAGTAGTTCATTTAAAAAGCATTCTTAGTATAATATAATAGCCTTTGTGCAATTAAGGAGGATTAAGGAGAAAGTTGAACAGTGGAGTCTGATTTTCCTATCTTGGTTTCACATAACTTTATGTGGTTATATGACTAAAATATCAGGGTCGTCTCTTCATTATCTATTCATCTTTCTTTTATAAATAGTTTTATGACTATGCTGTTATTAAATCAGCTTTTGCTTTTGATCATCCTACAAGTAAACAGTCTAGTTTATGTCCAAATGGAGATGAATGGGATCCCACACAAGAATGACAAAATATCTTCTTTACTGTCAAGAACACTAGACCAAGACATTCGATGTTTGGTTAATTTTTTGAAATAGTGGTCCCAAGTAGACCACATATTTGAGACTTCAAGTTTATTTAACAAAACAGGATTTTAAACTAGCCACAGGCACATAATTTCAGAAACCTGGATGACATTGTAGTCTAGCAAACAGCCTGAAAAGGTTGAGAAAACAGTGGATGAGAATTACAGTAACATAGGGCCAAGCCCTGTCACTGTGGTGGTATGAAAAGGTGGGATCTCTGAGATCTTATAAAAGGGCAAGTTCAGGGCTGGGGATGTAGCTCTGTGGCAGAGCATGTGCTTAGCATGTGCAAGGCACTTGGCTCAATACCAAGTAGCCTCCCTCCTCTGCCCTCCCCCACACACAAGGTGAGTTCAACACCCCTTTGTCTCTTGTTCTTCTTACTACTGGTGCTTTCAGTAAGAAGTCAGGAGACCTTGGACAAGTCTCTTTCCCTCTCTGAGCCCATGTTTCTCATCTGCAAAGTAAGAATAATAATATACCTCCCATTTTCTTGTGATGATCAAATGCAATCATTTTGTAAACAATAAAATTCCAGGGAATTGTTTTGGATTTTTATTGAGAAACAATAGTGCTATGTTCCTAAGACAATGAAGTAACCACTGGTTGTTTATCTACATGTCATGAGTAATATATGATTTGTTGTTATTTAATAACTATTGAATGTGTATACTACACTAGGATACCAGCTGGCACAGTTTACACTGAAGTCAAAATAGATAAATAGAGAGATGGTTTGTATTAGAATGAATAGTGGGAGGATTAGTAAGTGTAATATGTTAATGGTTATGTCTAAATCAGTTTCCATACCATTTTTTTTCAGTTAGGAGTTTATGAAAAGTAGTTTGTTGCTTCAAGCTTCTAAATTCTATTTGGATTACACTGTTTTTCCTCAATCTAAATTCCCTCATTTTGAAAAACCCATAAGCCATTAACAGCCTTGACAATTCAGTGCCTATAATATGCAGAGTGTGCTCTGGGTATCATCAATCTGTGACACTGAAGAAGGAACCAAGTCACACGTGTCTTCTCTTTTTCATTCTTCCTGCTAAAATGCATATAAAATGTCTGCAGCTACAGCAGCCTTTTATGGGTACGAGGTGACAAGACCTCACCATCACCACCAAAATGGTCAAACAACAACAATAAAAACAAAGAAATAAAAAACTTTGAGTATAGTGAAGTAGAGACATAGAAAGAGCATGAGTTCTTAAGGACATTAGAAAACTATATGTCCAAATTTAAGACTGCCTTATTTCATACTTATTTTAACAGTAAACATCCTAGAATTTCAAATAATCATCATCAGATATTAATTACTTTCAGCCAAAAACTTTCCCAATGAACATATAACACTAAATTGCATGACAGTTTTAGAAAAGTGGAAAACATTTTTCCATTTAAATGTCCATAATTTATATCCCACAGATTGACAAAAAACTTTAATAAAAGTAAAATTAAAACAGGAATCTGATAGTAGAACTTTTTATTAGACATTTTATATATGGTACTGAGGATTTAACCCAGACTTACTCTATCTCTGAGCTACAACTCCAGCCTTTTTTATTTTTAACCGGGGTCTCACTAAGTTACTGTACATTGACTTCATACCTGCTATCCTCCTGTCTCAACCTGCCATATATTGGAATTACAGGCATGTGCCACTGTACCTGGTTTCATTAGACATCATTTTGATTTCCAAAATTTGAATTGTCCACTATTTAACAGTCAGTCCTCCTACTCAAATTTAAATCCTCATATTTTATTCTCCACTGAATTATAGCCAGATTTCTGTTCTTTATTATTTCCATAAAAGAGACTAAAATTAGTATCTTGCAAGTTGGAAGGAAAAACATCCTTAAATCCCTCCTTGAAATAATCATAAACAGACATCAAGTCACTGGCAGCAGTGATTGCAATATAACTACCTGCGATTCTACATGAAAGCGTAGTTTGAAGATAAAGAATGCTCAAACTTCAAAATATCTGTAAGAGGAAATTCATTCCCAGAGTGTGCTCTCTCATGGTCCTGGCCCAGGCCTGCCCTGCTGTAAGGCTCTGTGGCAAGAAAAAGTAGACAAAGAAACACTTCAGGGAAGGCAAAACAGGGAAACTACCTTGTGTGGTGGTACATGCCTGTAATTCCAATACTTGGGAGGTTGAAACAGGAGGATCACAGGTTTGAGGCCAGCCTTAGCAACTTTAGCAATACCCTATTTCAAAATTAAAAATAAAAAGGGTATCTAGCTGGGGGTTCAAACTCCAGTATCACAAAAAAATTTAAAACAAAAAAGTAGTCAAACCCCAAAAAGAGAAACTAGCAAACATCACTATGTTTATTTTCAATCTAATGTCAGAAATACTAAGTCCACTCTAAGTCTGAAAGTACAAAAAGGAAAAGAAACTTGGAAGATCAGAACATGAACTATAAAAACTTCAAATTATGCATGATTTAAATAAGTCACGTACTATTTAAAAAGACAGGCATGATGATATAAAAGGACAGGCATGATACAAAGGAATACCCTTCAAAACATATAACACATAGCTTAAGTGAGAGAAGGCAAGAAGGAAGGTAAAAGAACCATTTGGCAATTGAGTATTCAAGAAGAATACTTTTTCTACTTGAAAAGGGGAAAAAAGGACAAGGGGAAATTTTTTGATCCTTGTAAAACAAAAGAATAACAAAATCTAAGCACTTAAAACTTCTACCATCACAGTCAAAGTGCCTGGAATTTACTATACTGACAGAATAAGGTAGCATTAAATTAGATGTCCCAAAGCCATAAAAATGAACAAAAGAAAAGCAAAATTAAGAGTCATAACCAAAGATTACAAAATAAAATAGTATACATACAAATTTAAGATCATCATGAAAAAAATCATGAACAAATAAAATATTCAATGCACCAAAAAGAATTAAATATATTCAAACAAGCTCTTAAGGCTATAAAAAACTAATTCAAGTCATAAATTCAGAAACTAAAAGTGGAAATGAACTATAAACAAGGAGAAATAAAAAGGGAGCTGAGTGAACTGTGCAAATAAATGGAAAAAAGACAAACATATCTCATAAAATGAGAATATATTACAATGGGCTCAAGGGAGAGAGAAGAGGTTGAAATGAAAACTTAATAATGACCATTATAAAGGCAAGGAAAGGGCTATAGAGAAATAAGTAAAAGGGGTCAGAAAGAAGATAGTGGAAATGGAAAAGAGGCAAAGAAGGAATAATATTTGTATTATTGGAGATCCCAGAGAAGAAAAAGCAAGAAACAGAAACAGCTTATATTTATAAGTGTAAAACAAAATAACTTCCCAGAAATAGAAAAAGACCTGAATTGAAGCATGGATACCTAGGGAAATTAACAGAGAATGATCAACCCCCAAGACATGGCCTGGTAAGACTATTAAATTTCAAAAATAAAAATAAAATCCTCAAGGCCTCCAGGCAAAAAGATCAATTAACTTACAAAACAATTAGACCGACATAGACTTTTGATAATCAACATTAAAAGCAGGGCAGCATTGAGTAACATTTTTTAAAATGCTCAATGAAAGAAAGGAAGTATGAACAAGGATTATATATCCAAGCAGGCTGTTCTTCAGGCATCAGGACCATAGAAAACCATTTTAAACATTCAGTAACTTAAGGAAATCTGTATTCATCAGCTCATTTTGAGGAATAAGCTCAAAGATAACTTCCATCCAAGAAGTTATGACTGAGAAATATCTGTAGAAGGTTCCATGGTTAATATATTTAAATATAAATGCATAGCTAAAACAAAAAGGAGAAATGAGGTGGCACACTAATGTACAAATTATATATTGTGGCAAAGTAGAAGTAATATAACTAAAACTGCTAGGAGGAAGGAAAATGAAGAAAAAAACAGAGAAATGTCACTGAAATATAGGTAATAGGTGTGTGGTAAAGTATACTAGGTAGAAAAGCAGGTAAACCAAAGAGTAGAAGGCTAAAAAATAAAGCCATAAAATGCAGAAATACAAATCTTCTGAAATTTTAAATGAAAACAAAATATTTTACATTTTCGGAAGATGAAATATAATAAAATATTAATAACACAGCATTATAGAAGATTTGACAGAAAAATATCAGTCATATTAATAAATATGAATAAGTTTCAATCATTAATTTTAATTCTTAATTAACTCCTAAATTGAGTCACCAACAAAAAACCCATATGTAAGCTATATACAAACTAGAAGGAAGTCAACCTAATTTGGAAAGGCTAAAAATGAAGGAATTGATAAAATAACAATTGGCAAATAGATTACAAAGAAGATGATAACATTGAGAGAAGACAGTAGATTTCAAGCCACAAAGCATTCAATATAACATAGCAGAATTTTTATTATTAGTTTTTTATTGGTGAGAAGTTTGCCAGATTCATGAATTTTTTTCAAAGAACCTCCTTTGGTTTCATTGACTTTTCTATTGTCTTTCTGTTTTTAATTTAATTGATTTCTCATTTTTAAATTTCCTTCTCACCTTGGTTCCATTTGCTCTTCTTTGTTTAGCTATTTAATGTGAAATCTTAGGCTACTGATTTTGTATGTTTATTCCTTTCTAATTTATCCATTTAATACTATAAGTTTCCCTCTGAAAACTATATTAATAGCATCCCACAGATTTTGATATGCTGTATTCTTATTTTTTTCAGCTAAAATATTCTTAATTTCTCTGGACACTGCCTCTTTAATCTTTTGTTATTGAAATATAATATTTAGCTTTAGAAATATTTAGGTATTTTCCAGATATCTTTTTTTCCAAATTTTGTATTTTTTATTGGTAAATTGTAGTTATACATCATAGTGAGGTTCAGAGTGATAAACACATGCATACATTCAGCATTCATTGTGTTTCCCTTTAGTTCCCACCCCACTCCCCTACCTCCCCATAGATAGTCTTTACATAAATGTTCATGTATGAACAAAGGGTTATTTGAATAGGTACCATCATCAGATCTCCCCTTTCTCTTCCCTCCTTCCCCCCCTCTCTGTAGCTCCTCCTCCCCCATTCCACTAGTTTTTCCCCTCATTTATCTGAGGTTTTCTTTATTTCCCAGTTTTTCTCTAGCTTCCACATATTAGTGAAAACATATGGCCCTTAACTTTCTCTGACTGGCTAATCTCAATAAGCATAATATTCTTGAGTTCCATCCATTTTCATGCAAATGAAATAACTATGTTAGTTTTTATGGCTGAGTAAAATTTCATTGTATGTATATACCATAATTTCATAACCCATTCATCTATTGATGGACACCTAGGCTGGTTCTGTAGTTTGACTATCGTGAATTGAGCTGCTATAAACATGAAAATGCACGTGTCCCTGTAGTAATCTGATTTCAATGCCTTTTTGTTATTGATTTCTATGTTATTATTGTCATAGTAAAATTTATTTTTATTGTTACTATTCTTTTAAATTTGATAAGTATTTTATGGTTTAGAATATTATCTATCATGGTAAATAGCCCATGTTCACTTGGAAAGAGTGTGAATCCTGTCATTGTTGGGTGGAGCATTCTAGTAATATTGAACAGGTAAAATTGGTTGGTAGTATTTTTTGGGTCATTCATATATTTTTGCCTACTTCTTTTATCAATTCCTGAGAGAGAAATCTTCAATTATTGTATGAATTTGTCTATTTCTCCCTTTCAAATTGATCAGTATTTTTCCTCATGTATTTGGAAGCTCTGTTATTAGGTGCCTATGTATTTAAGATTATGCCTTAATAATTGAGGTTTTAAAACTATACAATATTTCTTTTTCTTTCTGAAGATATTGTGAAGTCCATTTGTCTGAAATTAATAGTTTCCTTTTAATAAGTATTGGAATGGTATATCTTTCTCTACCTTTTATTTTTAACCTGTTTGTTTGTATTTAAAATGGGTTCTTATAGACATAAAGATACATATTAGTGCTAAAAGACATATTTATGCACCAAAAAGACAACCACCATCTTTATGAAGCAAAAACTACAGGAAGTAACCCTAGACATGGGAGAGATTAATAAGTAAACCATTCCCAGTACAAAATAGATTATGTGGACAAAAATAACCAAGGAGAGAGAATAAAGCGACATAATCAAGAGAATGTGTTTTATGGATATATATTAAATTTCCTCATAGTAGCAAATACTCATTATTCTCAATCAATTATGGCACAGACAGAATATTGAGGAATACTGAAGCATAAAGAAAATAACAATAATTTGCATAAAGTAAAAATGTTATAAGCAATATTGTAACCACAGTGTAATAAAAGTAGACAATATTGACAAAGCAAAAATAGAAAATACCCTTCAACCTAAAATTAAGAAAACCTTTTAAACAACTCTTGGATATAAGATAAAATATAAGTTCATACTGCAGTATTAAAAAGATAAAATAATGACATTAAAATGCTATCTATAAGAATCTATGGAATGCATTCAAAAGAGTGATCAGAGGATCATTTACTGCACCTTATACTTTTATGAGTAAAAGTGAAAGATTCAAAATAAGTAAAATCTGCAGTGAAAAACAATTAGAAGAACCTAGACACAGTGGTGAAAACCTGTATTCCCAGTACTTGTGAGGCTGAGATAGGAGGTGCACAGGTTCAAGGCCAGTGTGCAGTAATTTAGGAAGACCCTGTTTTAAAATAAAAATAATATAGGGCTGGTGGTGTAAAACAGAGGTGGTTCAATCCCCAGTACCATGCCAAATAATAATAATAATAATAATAAGAAGAAGAAGAAGAAGAAGAAGAAGAAGAAACATGAAGTAAACAAAAATTAATAAAGAATATAAATTTTAAAAATAAAATATTTAGATATAATTAATAAACCAACATCATAGGAAATTTTTCTTGAAGATTATTTTTTTTTCGGTAATGGGGATTGAACTCAGGGGCATTCTACCTCCGAGCTATGCCCCCAGCCCTATTTTTTTAAATTCTTTATTTTGAAACCGGTCTCACTAAGTTGCGGAGTGCCTCACTAAGCAGCTGAGGCTGGCTGCGAACCCAGATCCTCTGGTCTCAGCCTCCCAAATGCTGGGATTATAAGCGTGCGCCACCACACCCAGCTCTTGAAGATTTTTGAAACTAAAATCAGTAACTAGCTAAATAAATAAAAAATACACAAAACAAGAACTGAGAAGAGAGAAGAAATTTAAAAAAGACAAGGTGTGGCTTTTCACACATCTACTTAATTATATTTGAAAACCTAAATAAAATAGACGATTTCTTATTAAAAATCTAGATCACAAAAAATAAGGCCATTTGATTTGGCAAACTTAAGCAGAATATCTTTTGTAAAAGGAACAGAGAAAATATTAAGGATTTATCTTACATGAAAAAAAGTCAGGCCCAGATGGTTTTATAGGAGAATTCTACAAACCTTTAAGTGCCAGATTTTCTCACTGTGCTATAAATTGTTCCTGAGGATTGAAAAGGAAGAGATACTTGCCATCTTATTTTATGAATCAAGTGCAATGAGAATATTCAAATCAGATAATGACAAAGTTAAGAAAATAAAGTACAGAACAGTTGTCCATGAATATAAAACAAAAATGCTAAGTATAATAATAGTTAACAGATTAAAATACCAATTACAGAAAGAGCACATTGTAGCTATCAGAAATTTATTCCAAGGATATAGGTTTGCCTTAATAATAAGATATACACTAAAACACTTCATTATTATATCTAAGGAAACAATTCATATGATTATATCCATGGATGCTAAAAAACTCTTGAAAATATATTTTCCAATAATGAAAATGAAAAAGCTAAGAAAAATAAAAATAAAAACTGAAGAAAAATAATTTAATATATGACAAAGGAGTTTCTCAAATCACCATGGTAAAAGGCAGCATAAAGGTGAACTTGTATGTGTGTGTGTATGTGTGTGGAGAGGGTACTGGGAATTGAACCCAGGGGTGTTCTACCGCTAAATCACACCCCAAGTCCTATTTTATTTTTTATTTTGAAACAGGGTCTTGCCAAGTTGCTGAGGATGGCCTCAAACCTGCAATCTTATTGTCTCAGCCTTCCACGTACTGAGATTATAGGCATGTGCTACCATTCCTGGCTAAAGATGAGCTTTTGAATAAGTAGTTCTAGAAAAACTGGGAGGTCACTTTTAAAAATAAAGATTATTCTCATTTTATACATGAGTCATGGATAGACTTTAAATTGATTGGGAAACAATTTTCAGAAATGAAAGCTTACCAGTACTAGAAGAATACTGTTTTCTTCTTTTATCTCAAGGTAAGGAAAAGCTTTCTATGATCCAGAACCAATAAAAGAAAAGTTTGATGAATCTGACTATATACAATTAAAAATATGTTGGAAAGTACTAAAAAATAAGAACATCTGACAAACTAGAGAGAAAATATGCAACATGTACTTAGTACAGATAAAACAGTTCATATCTTTATTATCTAAGTTATTCAAATTGAGGGAAAAATGACCAATATCTTGATAGAATATGGGAGAAAATGATAATAGAAAATATGTGCACATATGCACATTCCCTTGTTCTGTCTGCCAAGAACTAGGCGCAATGATATCCCAGTAGCAATTAACATACCTAGAACTTGGATCTTGGTTTCTAAATATCTTGTTTCCATAAAATGGAGCCAAAGACTTTCAAAGAAGTGGATGATTATAGAGCTGAAGCTAAGCAAACACAGTTTAACTTTGGAACTTCTTGAGGTAACAACAACAAAAAAAAGTGTTCAAAAGAGACAGGTACATGTGGCCGGGCGTGGTGGCGCACGCTTGTAATCCCAGCATTCGGGAGGCTGAGACCGGAGGATCCGGGTTCGAGGCCAGCCTCAGCTACCTAGTGAGGCACTCCGCAACTTAGTGAGACTCGGTTTCAAAATAAAGAATAAAAAAACTAGGGCTGGGGGTATATCTCGGAGGTAGAATGCCCCTGAGTTCAATCCCCAGTACCGCAAAAAAAAAAAAAAAGAGACAGGTACATGTGAAAAGGATTCTGCTTCCAAAGTAAAAAGCTTCCAGTGACCAATGATGGGATAACTTGAGCAGTGAAATAAACATTTCAAAAACTGGGAAGAGGTATGGGACAGCTCATCATTACCTAAGAATGCCAAATAAATGTAGAAAAAGGAAAACATAAAATCTTCATTAAATATAATAGTTTTCTTCATAGCTACCAAATCTTGGACACAATCAACATTTCTTTCAGTAGGTGAGTAGATAAACTGTGGTACATCAAGACAATGGAATATAATCCTGTGTTAAAAAGAAATGAACTATTGTGCCATAAAAAGATACAAATGAAAATTACTAGGTGAAAGAAGCTGACTGAAAAGGTTATATATTGTATGAGTCCACTATCTAACATTCTGGAAAAGGTAAAACTATGGCAACAGCAAAAGATCCCTGGTTTCCAGCGGTTAAGGTAGAACATGAACACAGACTTTTTAGGGCAGTGAAACTACTCTGTATGATACTTTAACGGTTGATATATATCATTATACATTTTTTCAAACACATAGCATGTACAAAACCAAGAGTGAACCCTAATGTAAACTATGGATCCTGTGTGATGATGGCATGTCATTGTAGGTTCATCAGTGATAACAAATGTACCCTCTGGTTAGGGATGTTGATAATTCAGAGGCTATGTATGTGTACAACTTTAACTATGTGATATTCTTGGCAAAAATAGACTTAATTTAATCACAAGGAAACATCAGATACACCCAAATTGAAATACATTCTAAAACAACTTATCATCACCACGGAAGTCAAGGAAATATACCACCACAGACTGGAAGAGACTAAGAGGACAGAACACAAAATAGAATGTGAGATCCTAGATTAGATCCCCAAATAGGAAAAAGAAATGGCCTTAAGGGGGAAGGTGGTGACATTTGGGTTACGTCTGTAGTTTAGTTACGAATGTTGCACCAGTTTTAATTTCTTGGTTTTGATAATTTGCATATGATTATGTAATATGTCATATGAAAGCATGCCAGCTGAAGAGTATAAGGCAACTCTTTTTTTAATTTTATTTTTTATTGTAATAATTCGTGCATTGTAAGCATACATCTTTCTTAATGCATGTCTAAAATTATTTCTAAATAAAAAGTCAAAAGTAAGTAAAAAGTACCTGTCCTCCTGAAACTATTTTCCTGATGAGAAAATGGAAAAACAGAATAAACACAATAATGTTAGGTTTAAAAAATATGAAAGTCTCTTCCCAGGAAATATGGTGAAAACTGGGGATAACATTATGCACAGCATTAAGTCTTCTCTGGGTAAATACACCGACCTGGCTTCCTACACTCTCAGGGGTTGTTTGCTGATTTAAGTTGTACAGTGGCTTTTTCCTGAATCCCTCCTGAGTTCTCCACATCCGTATGAATATATGGAGCCGTACACAATTTTGAATCATATAACAGGACATTGTTCCTGACTTCCTCACACCATTAAATTTCTTTTAATGGATTTGCCTCTGAAATTCATTGTCCTTTCCACCTCTTCCCAGAAATATATCTCACAGAGACAATTCCTACTAATTGATATCTCTTAGAGAAAAGACAGTGTTCTGTGACCCAGCAGGGATTATCCTTAAGGAACTTCTATGGAGACCCTAGACTAGTCTGAGTGCAGAATTAACCTTTTAAAGTACAATATAAAAGTTATTTAATTTTTGATTTTTTAAAAGGTAATACAACACCATTACAGTTTTTGGAAAGTAGAGAGAAAAAACAAATCACCCTCATCTCCCTCCCTCATCTCCCACTGGAGACTATATTTACTTTTTGGTACATTTGCTTCCTTCCAGTCTTCTTCTGCATCTGTTTTATGCATTTCAGGCACATACTATTTATGTAATTGTAAAACATACATTTCCCTTTCATAATAAAAAGATTTTAGGTTATTACAAATCTTTTGTAAACACAAGTATAATGATTGAATAACATTTGGCTCTGTGACTGTAACTGACCTGATCACCACCCCCTTTACCCTCTCTAACTTTTGAATCTTTCATTTGGAAGCCTGCCTTGTTTGTTTCTGTAGGTTTTAGATGTGTCAATTTTCTAGAAGACCCCAACTACTGGTCTATTTTCTAGAGAGGCAGTGGGATGGAAAGAAACAAGTGCTATGTTGGTATTAGGAGATATAGTTTAGAATTTTGGCTTGGTTTCTTATAAAGCTTTTAAACTTTGTTCTGCTCATTTTTTCCCTACTCTTTTTCCTCAGCTGCAAAATGCCCTAAATCATCTATAGTCCTGAAGGTTCCTTTTAGCTCTAACATTTTATAAGAATATTTTTTTCAGTTAAAATAATTTTGTGAGACTTTTGGCAATTTCCATAATTTTATGTGTCAATAAATATTTATATTAATATTTACAAATTAATATGCCATTGTTTATTTAAAACATGTTTATATAGTTCAAAATGCCAGGAAATGCTTCCTACAGTTTTTGCCATTAGTCATACTCTTTGGCATGTGAGAACTCTAAAGAAACTTCATTAAAATGTTTTCCAAGCCAACTGCAGTGGAACACTCTTGTAATCCCAGTATTTGGGAAGCTGAGACAAGAGGATCACAGGTTCAAGGCCAGCACATAGTGATGCAGTGAGACTCTGTTTCAAAATAAAAAATATCAGAAGTGCTGGTGGTGTAGCTCAGAGGTAGAACCTCCCTGGGTTCAATCCTCAGTAACACACACACACACACACACACACACACACACACACACACACAAAGTTTTACATATTCCCATTTGTATAGAAACCCCTGTTTTGGAGACTAGTAAAGTAGAAGATTGGGATTAAGTGCAGGAAGAAGAGGAGGGAGAGGAGAAGTATTGGGAAATGAAGTTTACCAAATAATGTTATACGCAGGTACAAATATAGCACAATGAATCCCACTATTCCATATAATTATAATGAACTAATAAAAGAGAAAGCCTATTTTTATATGTCAAAATAGCCTGTGTATCCTTAACCACACTGTTTGCTGACTGAAGTTTTTCTGGTGGTCCAAGAGGAACACCAGGCCCTTAAGTAATAGGCTCATAGTAAGAAGTTTGTTCCTTATTTTATGATCTTCTTACAGACATCATGGAAATTGTGAACTTCTTGTTCCTATAAATAGTCCTGATGCCTGTTCAACCTTAAAAAATGTTAACTATAAACAATTCTTACAGAAAATGTATCTTAACTTTTTATCAGTGAACTTGTGGAAAATACACTTTGAAAAATGTTATGCCAAGTTTCCAACTGGAAGCCAATAATTAGAGAATAATGAATTGAAACAACTCCTCATTTAAAATGTGACTTTTGTGGGAAGCAATACTCTAACCAAAACTGGGGCTTGTGTACATCGAAGGAAAATACTAGGAATTGTTTGCACTCTTCATTAGCTTTCAAATATGAGACCAAAGGTTTCTCTTCCTACACAGCATATTTGTATCTGATGCATTTGGGGTAGATGAGCAAAATAAACAAGTTTTGGATGCATCAGAGACAGAATATGGTCACCATTAGGCCTAGGAGAAGCATTTGTCCAAACACAATCCAGTAGATATGAATGCAGAAGGACAAATTCTATCCTTGTAGAAACTGAAGGAGGAATCAGTGGGAAGGACAAAAAGAAGGCTACATACAGTACTTTGAATTAACTTTAGAAAAGATACTGTGTTGGAGAAAAAACACATTATTAATGGGCTTAATGGAAAATGAAAGTATTCACAATAAAGTTCCCTCTATAGAGACTGTGGTTTTGGTTTTTTTTCTTTGAAAACTACTTTGGTACCTCATACTCAATAGAAGCAGTATAATGATTCTAAGACTAATTACTTTAAATAAGGCAAACTCCATGAGTTTTCCAAGTAGAACTTTTTTTAATTTTCTCTTTTGAAGCAGTTGTATGAGACAATGATTCTACTTACCTGGGGCATTTTATTTATTTATTTATTTATTTATTTATTTATTTATTTATTTATTTGCAGTACTGGGGGATGAACCCAGGGGCATTCTACTTCCAAGCTACACCTCCTGTCCTATTTTTTATTTTTATTTTGAAACAGGGTCTCACTAAGTTGTGGAGTGCCTCACTAAGTAGCTGAGGCTGGCCGCGAACCAGGATCCTCCAGTCTCAGCCTCCCAAGTACTGGGATTACAATCTTGTGCCACCACGCCGGGCTAACCTGGGGCATTTTAGAGTTTAATGAGCACTTGTTTATGACTATTGATTAGAGATCATCAATTCTCAAAAAGAGTCAACACATCTCTCATAGATTCTTGGGTGGAAATTTACATTCTCCTCCAAAAGATAAGGTTTTTCTTAATTAAGAGTCAAAATAAAAAGTACTTTATAATAAAAAATGATACAAGATATCATTAATGGCTTAAGATTTCAGTACTACATGTTTTAGACATTCAGTGGAGACTTAGGAAACTTGGTTATGACTCTGACTCTGATATAACTTGCTGTGTGGCCTTGGTGAGTAATCTAGGCTTCCATTTTCCTACAGATAATAAAATTCCAAATGGTACTAAATGCTGCCAGGAGAAAGGCTATTTTGGAAGCATTATCACATTGATACATTTTAATTTAAAGAATAAAATGTAATGATCTAATAAGTAACATCACAAAGAATAGCCAAGAGAGGTAAGGAAATGCTTCTGAATAAGGTTTAAATGTGACAGCTTGAAGTATTACTTGGTAAGGGACATAACCCTATTCTAGGTTGCAGTCTCTTAGATGAATACAAAGGAACTTTAAATTAGAGTATACCTTTAAATTGGATCTCTCATAGTATGCATTTCAGTCAGAATTCTCACTTCTATGACCCCAAATACCTGACAACCACAACTTAGAGGAACTTTATTACACAAGTTCATTTGCTCACAGTTCTAGATATTTCAGAGGTTTTGGTTCATGTTAGATCAGTTTGCATCTACATCTACAGAGCTCAGGGAATGGTGGCAGGAAGCACACACACACACACACACACACACAGAGAAAGAGCAGGAGAGAGAGAGGCCTGTAGACATTATGTATATATATATATATATATATATATATATATATATATATATATATATATATAGAGATCTACTTCCTCTACCAGACCATATATATATATATATATATATATATATATATATATATATATATCCCTAAAGTCACACCATAGTGATCTACTTCCTCTACCAGACCTTATCTGCCTAAGTTACCACCCAATGAATCCATTAATCCATCAACTAATTTATTCACTCATGAGATTAGAACACTCATGATTCGATTATTTCACCTCTGAACATCATGTATTGAGCTCTGAACATCTGCACGTCATGTCTCACAGGGGACATTTTTTATCCAAACCATATCAGCATGCAAAGTAGATCATAGGGTGGAAATGGGCAGGTACTTACTGTCCTCTTCACAGTAGGCCCTGGTACAACTGGCATTGGATTCACTGTGGTGGTGGTAGGTTTGGGGGACATTGGGGTTAGTGATGGAATGTCTCCTCAGCCACATTATTGCTACAGTTTAGGTTGACTCTGGATTTTCCTAATTATCCTGATCTGATCTAATTTCTGTGAAAAGAGGATGGTTCAGCCACCTAGTGCAGGGCAGAAGGGCCCTTTTATAGGAATGATGCCCAGGAGGTCAGATGATCAGGCAAATATTCCTTAGACTGAGGCCTCTGCTTTCCGTTTGCCTATAGAACATCATCGACTCATTGTACCTCTAATATCTGCCCCAGAGCCCAAACATCAAAGATTTCAAGAAGAATTCAGAGCACAAATGGTTTAATGCATTCTGTTTCCTGGAAACAAAAAGGCAGAAGCAGATGCAAGTTTACTTTGTGCAGTCATTTCATTTCTATTAAGAACACTGCCAAGGACTTGATTGTTAGCAACTTATTAGACAGAAAAAGGCTTCCAATTATACTAAGATTCAAGATGCTTTAAATAAAGATACTGACTTAAAACCCAGTCAGTATCTCAATATGAAAATCAATGACCTGATGCCCTTCAAAAATAATTTCCAAGTAAAAATAACTTGGTATTTATTAATAGATAATAGTTTAAAAACATCAAAACTTGCAACTTATTAACCAGACACTAGAACTCTTACCCTGTGTGATCTTTTGAAGACAAACCAAAAAAAAAAAAAACCCAAAAAAACAAAAAACCAAATATTCCTAGGAAACCATAACACAGCTAATGCACTGAGTGCTGCTGATCTCACCTGATGAAGAAGCTCTGAGATACCAGCTCTACCCAAATTGATCTGGGGCTTTTTGCTGTTCACAAAGCAGTTTCCTTTCTGGCTGCTGGGAAAATGCTTCACTTCCTTCTAGAACCCAGCCTTTCAACCCTGGGGAACAGGATCAGGAAAGAAACTCCTGGCAGCTAGGCTGCTGATTGGGTTAAGCAGAGCAGCCCAGGCTCAGCACTTAGAGCTCTAGGAAGAAGCTTTCTCACTTCTCACTCACCAGTTCAGGAATAGAGATGATTGATCTTGGCAGTAGAAGTGACTCTGTTGCCTACTTTATCCTGCTAAATCACTGATCTGCATTTGGCCATGGGCTGGTGTTTGGTATAAAGGTACTTCAAATCAGGAACCACAGAATGTCAGACCCAGAGTGTTTCCAGTCCCATTAATTTATAGATGAGCAAGTGAAACCTCAAGAAGTTATGAGAGCCATGGCTTTGCAGATGAGGAACATCATGGTCTTACGCAGAAGATAATTTCCTAGGGATGATTTACAACCCACCACCAGGTGCTCCACAGCAGCTAACTGAAGAGTTTCTTAGCCTTAGATTTCTAATCTCCAGGAAGAAGACAAGACCCATTTGAGTCTCCTTAAATAGTGAAACAAGAATTGCTCCATCATAGTCTTACTTCCTGTTGCCTATCAGACTAATTTTCTTTACTACAAGGTCATGGCTCAGCTAACTGTCTTCCCAATTCAGCCACAGTTGAGATCAGGGAAATTGCATCATGAGAAAAATTTTTTTTAATTCAACAGTTATGATACTACCATAGTTCCAACTTTCCAGGATGTTGGAGTCCATCCGGGTGGTTTAGGATCATAAACAATAATGTAATGAGTAGAACAAGCAGTGAACTTGGAGCCTATGTGATTATGTCTCTCCTTTGGTACCACCATGTGACCATCACAGAGACACTTAGTCTCAGTTTCCTCAACTGTCCAGTAGAGATAATGGTTTATTTCTTGCTTACCTTCCAGGGTTATAGTGAAATAAACCCTTCATTAGTGCAGAATGGGGGTGGTGTGGTATCATGGATCGGTACATGGATTTTGGGCAACAAAAATACTAGGTGCAAAACCTGGCTACAACATTCATGAGCTTTATTACTTTGAGTAAGTGTTCAGCCTCTGAAAACCTTGCAAAAGAGGTATAATATTAATACCTACATGAGAGAATCATGGAAAGAAGTACATGAAATAATGTAATGATGTAAGAAGTAAATTAAATAATGACAGGAAGTAAATGGAATAATGAAAATGCTTATCAGAGTGCCTGCTATGTAATAAAAGCTCAGTCTGTTTTATCTGTTTTAGTGTCATGCTAAATGTGTACAAGGAATTGCAGCAATCTGACATATAAAATCAGGATAGCAACACCTTCCAAGTACCATAAACACCAATTAAGTAGATGATTGATTTAAGGTTATATGGTGTTTCATATTTAAGGCCCAGGAGGAATCCAGAGCCAGGGATTTGGGATGGGCTCTGAAATAGGATCACTGTCTATGATAGTTAGAAAACCCATGGGTAGAGGATTTCAATTACAGTACATAACTAAGATAAAAAGTACAAGGTGGTAGAACCAGGAGTTGCAGAAAAAAATACATATACATATTCACAAGGTACATCCCAAGTTCAGAGAATTGTCCTGAACCAATTTGAAATTAACTCCAGGAACCACCACCTCTACACAATGGTTGGATAGACCCTGAGGGGCCCACTGTGTATCAGATACTGTGATGGGTCTCAAGACACAGACTCTAGTCCTGCCCTTAGAAGGCCTACAACTATTGGAGAAGACTGTACAAGTAAGTACAGGTATTCTGAGGATAGGCAAAATAGAAACGTTCCTCTAACAATGACCGTTCTGAATGTTATAGTGCATGTGCAGAACCTTCCCCAGGGTTAAAGAGTCATGTGGGCTCATTCTGAACTCAAGTCAGCACCAGGCTTCTCTACCAGAGGAGGAGCCACCATAAAGGAAGTTGGTATTACCAGTGGAGCCAATGGAATTACTTCCCAAGATGAGCTATACCTTGGATCCCCACTGCCTCATAGGAAATAAGTCAGCCTGACTGCATCCTGGGTCAGATACAAATGCTTAATATTTTAGGTAGAAATCTGAGGTGTGACTGGATGACACGTGTATCACACACTGTCAATTCTTTCAATTCAGGATAAAAGCAGGCCCATATGTGTCCTCCACCTTCATTAAGATGTCCTAGGGAGTGCAATGGACGGAAGTAGCTTGACTCCCCAGGGACTAGATGACAAGAGCTGACGTATAACAGCAGGAATGAGCTAGACTCCAGATAGCTTTTCACTTCCTCTTTCTACTGACCTCTCTGAAACCTGTGTTCCTTTCTCTCCTTCCATGGAGAAAGCATGGTTTGGATGCAGCCTGCCTGGCCACATATCTGAGAGCCATATTCTAAGGCTCCTGCTGCTATCAGAGCAAGGGGTGGGCAGGAGGAGAAGGAAGGGAGAAAAATTGCCTTGGATGGAGGAAGACAAAGCTCTCTTCTACCCCACAGCTGATGCTCAGGCAGCTGAGTGCATTCTGGGCCTCGTCTGGCTGGCATCAAGAAAGTCCTGGCCCTTTCCATCTAGCCTTTCCCTTGTTGGAGGAGGGTGGCTGGGAAGGGGAGTTCCATCCACAGAGCCCAGCCTTTCTACTTAGTTTTAATCTCAGGAAGGGAATGCCCCTGCCCCTCTTTGAAGCAGCAGCAGCAGCACAACTTGTCTCTTCTCTCCTTCCCGCAGGCACTTCTATTCAGAGTGCTGCCTCTTGCTGGCTCCTTCTGCTTCTGCTAGGTCCTCCTGCTGACTTGGAAGAAAGTGTACCAGTGGGGTGATGGGCTCTAGAGCTCTTAAAGGAGAAGCTTTCTTTCTGTTGAAAATTTATTTACCTAGCATATTACTTTTATGTGCTGCCCCAATCAATAAAAGCTCCAGAGAAAAGTAAACCATACAGAAGATGACCATAATCACCATTTAAATGTTAATCAGAGATGCTCTGGTTTTCTTTCCTTAAGGATTTTTCAAGCAGATGAAGCACTAGACATGGTGGTAATCATGAATAGCAATCAAATCCAATTTGAGGATCATTTACAGGGGGCATAAAGGTTGAGGGCCAGGGAGCTGAGTGAGGCATTTCCTGTCACCTTAAAGTCTCACAATCTAGGACTGAAGCTAAACAAGACACAAAGATAATATGCAAACCCCTGGCACCCTTTTTTGCCAATAAATCTTGCAGCAGAGTCTTTGACCAGAGGAGTTTACAAGTAGGCAAACTGACAAGCCAATTTGAGATGTAGGTCCCCCCACCCCCCCCCCAGGCCTCCCAGTGGTTGATTTTCTGTCAATCAACTAGAGTCTGTTGTGGACTTGATCCCATGCAAAATAAATAGACCTTTGAGCAACCCTTCACATAATTTCTTATGTTAATGATGTGTCTTTTCCTTACAAAGAATGTGAAAGAGACTAAGACCTGGGTGCCTTCTGACTCTCATCCTCAAGTCATTCATCCCTGGAACTATGGCATTTTCTACTGGTCCAGCTCTGAATGGCTTTCCAGGTTCTAGGTTCCAATGTGAGTTTCCTGTCTAGAAGAAATACCATATCTTGAGCAAATCACCCAGAAAGTGGCTCAGTTAATTTGGGTGGATGCCGGGGTGGGGGGCGAGTAAAGCTATTTGGATGCTTTTGAGAACACAAGATAATATTAGATAAGCCTATTCAAACAGAAAGAAAACCAGAGCAGCATGAGCTAGATGGCTGCTGGTTCAAGTTTCTACTTTTATGGATGGAGAAACTGAGGCTCAGAGCAATGGCTTGATTGGGTCACACAGAGAACCACTGGCACCCTGTTCTAACTTCAGTCTACTGCTCTTCCTAAGAGTTCCAGGCCTAGGATTTCCACCATGAGTCAATACTTTCCCCTCTGTACAAGGACAGGAAGAAGGCAGAGCAGAAGACTGGGACTCCAAAGTGCTCAAGCTCCTGAAATGCAGAAATGGTCCCACCCTTTCCTGCACCCCTTTCTCCTAAGGACACCAGGAAACTTTTCCACTGAGGGAGTTGGTTAACAGAATTCACCCCTTTCTGGATTCAGAAGTGCAGGCTGAGGGGAGGAGTGGGTCTCATAAACCCAGAGCCAGAGGGGAGAGTTGACAGCATTGAATAGTAGGCACACACTCAGTGGTTTTCAGTTTCCCTGAGGAGGGAAGTGCAGAAGCCTTTGCCCAAGGCACAGACTGGCTGTTCCAGGAAGGTAATAGTGGAACCTAAACCTAAACCCAGGACCACTCAAGGGCCATAATTGGTGCTTACTCTTGCAGTTTAACTGAATCCTGGGTCCACAGCTTGCTAACCTACTAAATGCATGTCTTCCCGCAGCCCAGCAGGGCACTGCGGAATGCAGGCTTGCTGGGATGTGTGGCACCCCCAGGGACAGTGAAGGTGACCGCCTGCTTCTTGGACACACGTGCACTGGCGCTGCCGACCCGAGGGAAGCTTAGGACATAAAAGTTTGCTCAGTGCTCGAGGTCCAAGGAGCATCTCTGGGCAGGGCTACGCACTAGCAGCTGGGGTCTGCCCTCATCCCAGAGGCAGTTTGGACTCCATTTTCTGGTTGCAAACATTAATTGCCAGTGGCAGGGGCTCAAGGAGGGGGTCCCATTCACCAAACACACATCTCGGTCCCGCCAGCAACCTTCCTGCCTCCCTGCCACTGCCTCTAGGTCCCAGGCCGTGGTCGGGGTCTGCAGCTCCGGGGTGGCTGCCACTGGCTGATTTTGCCAGGGATGGGTGGGGGTCCGGGGTGGTTCAGGCGGGCAGGACGAGCCCCTGCCAGATCCGGGAATGATAATGTGCCTGCTCCATGTCGCGGCTTCGAGCTGCCCAGGCTCCGCCCCTGTGAGTGTGTAAGTGTGTGATGCTGCGGTGGCCACCGCCTGTGTAGCCGCCGCCGCCGCGCCGCCGCAGCGCCGCCGCCGCTGCCGCCCCGGCTGCCGCGCTGCACCGCGCCGCTGCTGCTTCCTGGGCTGCCCCCGCCTCCACTGCAGCCACCCGCCAGCAGTCAGCTAGTCCGGCGGTCCCGCCGGCCCAAGCCCGCAGCTGCCCCCGTCGCAGCTTCGGGACACTGGGCGCGCGGACCGCTGCAGACCGAGCGGACTCGAGCGGGGGGCCAGGCGTTTGTCCTCTGGGTGATACAGCCTCCACCTCTCAGGAGCGCAGGACCAGGCACCTCCGGCGCCCATTGCCGCTGCCGATGCGGCCCGGGCACTTTTAGCCAGGCGTGAGGGCCAGAGAGCCGGGCTGCCCAGAGCAACGAGCGAGCCTGGTAGCGAAGAGCCGCGCCGACCCCCAGCCAGCAGGTACAGACGCCGGCCCGCCGCCGCCACTCGGCCGCTATGGATCTATTCGACTTTTTCAGGGACTGGGACTTGGAGCAGCAGTGGTAGGTGTTGAATTTTGCTTTCTCCTTTGACGAACGGGTCCTTCAGCGGGGTCTGGGCTTTTCGCCTTTGTTAAGAGGAACCGGAGCTGTCATGGGGGGCGCCCCGATCGCCCTCCCACTTGTTCTCAGCCACCTCTGGCTCTGGCCACCGGGACTCCTTGGTCGAGTGCCCGGGTAGGGGGAGGTGCGGGGAGAGGGAAGGATGTGAGCAAAAGCCTCGCTTTGCACTTGAAGTCCAAAGAGTTGCATTTGGCCCCCAGCAGATTTGGTGTCACCCTTCCAGGGGTTGAGCCCACAGCCTCAACTCGGCTTTTCTCGCCAGTCGCTCACGGGATCGGCCTCTTTGCACCCTAAATGCCTCAACTTTCCAGGTGCTTGGGGTAGGTAGCTGGCGGCGGAAGAAAGCGGTAACCAGATGCAGCCGGACACCCTCCGCTGCCTTGGCGGCCACCGCCCCCGCTGCAATCACCTCCACCGGCTAGGCTCTAATCAGCGTGCATACCATCCTAATGCCAGCTCAGACCAAATTCCCCTTGCTCCCGGAGCTTCTTCGGGAATCACCGCGGGATGGTACTCATAGTCGGGGCTGGCTTTGGCATTTGGCTTTCAAGAGAGAGGGTTTTTGAAGTTGGCCTCCAAAGTCCTCTGCTCTGAAATCAGTGCACATTTAATTACCGGCTGGACCCCTGTGGTCTTCCCACTGGAAGGCAGCTGTAGGTTTGTTTAATGGGAACACAACTCGGATTCAAAGGTGTAGGCTGCTCTCCACAAAATACCCTAAACTTGTCGCTCAGAGATTTTAACAGATGGTGCAAAGGCGACTGAGGAGCCAAAAAGTTGCTCCTCTCTGTGGGATGTATGGGAGAGCTTGCAGAAAGACTGACACACGTTATCTATTAACTTTTTAAAAACTTCACCTTATGCTACCAATGTTATTGTCTCTTATTTATTATTATACTTTAACATATCAATTTTCCCATACAGACCTAGGAATTAGATGGCAAGGGAGGTCATAGCAGCAGCAACTTAGAAGTGCACTCTTGGCTCTAACCCTTTTAAGTGTAGTTGGAACCATCAGTAGTACCTACCACCCATGCGAAACCTTTTGCAATGCTTCAACTACTAGCGGCTGTTGGCTATGAATGCTGCGTATTTTTCATAAGGATTTCCCTTGTTGTGATATTTTAGGCAATTTTCTTCTTTAGAAAAGGGTCATACTCTTAGTCCATAGCTTCATTATGCCAATGGGGACTCCTTTAGCTGCAAACCCAAGATAACGAGAACTTAAAAACGTGTTATCTGCAGCAATTCCAGGTAGATATCTTAAGCACAAGTTATGCCCTATCAGTATTAATCTGTAAGGCATTTTTTGAAACCATGCAGGGTTTTATCAGCTCTGCTGAGAAACATTGTTACATTAAAAAATCATGATGTTATTTAAAAGTAAAAAAATGGTAAAATGACTCCTCAATTAAATATCATGCTCCTGCACACCTCCTTTACTCTGCTTCATTAATTTATTTTACAGACGACTAATAACCACAGAATTATTATTTGCGTACGATTTGCCTAATATATGGTGTGAATAACATCCTTAATTTAACAGACATTGTTATAATTGATTTCATGGGTGCAGTTCAAATGTTGAGCCTATACAAGGTATTTAAATGTTTATTGCATTATTTAATTCTAATTTAATATTACTCACAAGCAGTTGAATGTTTAAAGGGGATTGGCATTTTCATATTTGATTTATATTTTTGAGGTAGATATGCCCCTTCTCTCTTTTGGGAAGCTATCTTTTCTTATGGAAAAATGAAAACCTTTTTTCCTCCAGATCCATAATTTTGTCTAATCAGTTAGGGAACCTACACACCTGAATACTCAGTGGACATTATGTGAAATACTGATGAATTAGTATAACATATCTGCATAAATAAACCTTCCTTTTCCCTCTGTGG
This sequence comes from Graphiurus murinus, assembly GCA_004027655.1. NCBI lineage: Eukaryota > Metazoa > Chordata > Mammalia > Rodentia > Gliridae > Graphiurus > Graphiurus murinus. The sequence goes on along the minus strand of PVLC010002251.1, from coordinate 55,202 downwards.
GCATGATTCCAGAAAATTTCTCCTTCTTACTGTTTGATTGTGAGAAGCAAGTTTCCTTGTGCATCTGTGTTTACAAACATTTGTAATACTGTTATGCTTCTGTGTTTTGTACACAACCATAGAGCAAAAGAACACAGATGTGACAAAGACAGATGAACTAAAAAGACTGTCTTCAATGGCTGTCTGTATCTTTCCAAACTCTTTGGGCATCCAGCGAATGCTGGTTACATGTTCATTATATATTTACTTCTCTTCCTTGAGAGTAAGTAGCTGCTTACAGAGGGTGGCATCCATTCCCGCTAAGCCCCTGCAGTAACACAGGGGTAAAAGTCCCCTGCAAAGTTAGGTCATTTATAGCCGAGTGTTGTAGCATACACCTGTAATCACAGTACTTGAGATGCTGAGACAGGAGGATTGCAGGTTTATGCCCAGCCTCAGCAACTTAGTGAGACCTTGTTTCAAAATAAAAATAAAATAAAATAGGGCTGAGCATGTAGCTTGGAGATAGCATGCCCCTGGGTCCCATCCCTAGCACTACAAACAAACAAAAAAGAAAAGAAAAAAAAAAGAAGAGGCTCATTTACATAAAACCTGTTCCTAACAATCACTTGTGGAACAGTAAACACAGAGCTTTCTCTTCTGCAAACTTAGATGTTTGACAATAAGTGGATAAGGACAGTTTAGAAACAAACTTGGTTTTCTGGACATGATAAACAAAGACTATATGCATAGGCATATGTGTTATTTGCAAACACACTGACTATAGTAAATGAAAAGTATATGCCCATTTATAGACACATTTGTCAGGACAAATGCAATGGGAAGACTGGGATATGAATAATGTTGCAGTGTGCAGGTGTGTGCAGTATCTGGTAGTGCTCACATGCCTAACGGAACATATCACTGGATTTTACAGATTGCAAGCATATCTTCATGGGTCATGCTCTGGACTCAATTAAAGGGCCAAAGCTCAAATTCTTTAAGATTCCTGAATGAATAAGCAATGTTCACCTGAGTTTGAAATTAATATGAACCATTCTGTGAAAGGAAAGGAAGGCACAGATGTCTGTGTGAACCAAAGACATCACTTGCTCTTAAAAAAAGAGGGGGGAGGTAAAGAAAAAAATAAGATTTTATCATTCAAATAATTTCATAGACTTGTCTATGGTAACCAAGTAAATTAATTCTTGAGATATCTGGAGATCATGTGGCTAGATTAAGACTTGTTTGCCAGCAATGGTGAAGTCATTAATCCCCATTTAAGAGGGACAAAAAACAAATTCCAAGAGCGTACAAAATGTACAGGATTTCAGGCTTGTAAGCATTTGCTCCCGGTATTGATTAGATATTGTTTAGTGACAGGCCACGTTGGGTTTTTTTTTTTTTTTGCATGTATGGGATGTTTATCTTTTTAAAAATTTAGAACTAAAGAATGAAAGGAAGGAAGAAAGAAAATACACAAAGGGACATATTTTGAAAAACAAAAAAGAAAAGAAAAGAAATATACCAAGATAGCAACAACAAAATGTTAAAAATCCTAGAGAAAATTGTAGTTAAGTGCTTGTGACAGTAGCCAGCTTCTCACTGTGAAGGATGGCATCAATTGTTTGTAGTTTTTATGTGATGTCTCACAAGTAGCCTAATTAGAGGCCAGCTTGCAAACGGGCATTTATACATGAAGAGACTTAAACTCACTAAATTGTTATATAAATAGAAAGTTCAAAGGTCTGTGTGGAGCTGTCAGGGCTGAGAAGGGGCCATGTGCAGGCCAGGCTTCTCCTCTTTGGGTAAGGACAGCCTCCCAGGGACTGCCCCAGTAGCCCACACTTTTCCCAGTTTTCCTTAATCTTGCAAGAGCTGAGGAGGGAGACAAAAGTGAACTGTTCCAGATCTAGCAGGACAAGGCCTGTATACCTCTCATCCCTGCTGCTTCTCCTGTACAAGTCTTCCCAGTACAGTTCTGAAGAGCAGAGGAACAGGGCTGTTCAAGGAGAGAAAGGTGTGGGAAATAGAGGAAACAAAACCTTCACCATCCTGTGTGTGGGGGGAGTTTCCTTTTCACTAAACCCTCAGAGTCCCAGGATTTATTGTTTTCTACTTTCATCCATTTATCTTTTTCCTTTTCCCTCTGTGGTCCACTGAAGAACAGATTGTGTATGACTGCCCTCCCCCCCAGAACAACATGCATTCTCCCGTGTGTTTGGGTAGTCAGTCAACAAACCTTTGGAGTTGAGTTTCTTAAGGAATCATGGGAGGGGGGAGGTCAAAGGTGGTGCAATTGGCTTGCGGTAAAGTCTTCTCCACAACCCCTGAATCTTCATCTCCCAAAGAATAAAAGCTATCTTAGTAAATCTTAAAAGACACATCTATTGGGCAAGGAAGAAAATTATCTCATGTTGGAAATCAGTTTAATGATATATGAATTGTTTTGCTGATGATTCAGTCAAGCATTTAACAAATTTAAAATATACAAATCAAGATAGAAAATGACTGCCTCAAAAGTGAATCTGTCATTATAGATATAAATGAGATTCCAAACATTTAAGCATTTTGTAGATGGATAAAAATTATATTGTATTTAAACATGCTAATTATTGTTGAATAGAAATGGCTTTAATGTGCTGAACCTTTATTTCATGCCCATTATTCTTAGCTAAGACTATTTCTTGCATGCATAATTTATACATACTTAACATAATTTCAAAATTCTAAAAGTCCAATAAAATGGTCATCTGTGGAACAATCTAGAAGCTGTAGCCTTAAGAGTTTATGACTGTAGGTCATACCTCAAAGACAGAAATCGCCATATATTTAATTAGCTTGTCATGTAGACAAAACAACTGGCACAGTGATTACATTTTTCACTTTTAATTTTGTCTTTCTTTTTGTGATAGCTATGGGATAAAGAAAGATTTTTGAAGCTTGCTCCTTTAAAAATGGAAATAAGCATGTTGTCATTTAAAGAACTTAAGACCACAATTTTTGAAGGGCATTTGTGTGTGTATGTTTCACCTGTGGCAGAACTCATCCTCATTACTATAATTGAGTATTTTATTGGGTGCTCCAAGCTTTGAACTAAATTCTTTGAATACTCAACCTCACTTCATCTTCCAAATAATTTTATGAAATAGATCGTGTTATGCTCTCTATTTTCAGAGATCACTGCTACTAAATGATTCAATCCAGGTTTCAGCATGGATGGAGTTGGCTATCAGTCAAGGACATTTTGATTATCAGCCTTTCTACCATTTGGGATGTGATTCCACGTATCATCTCATTTAATCATTGTTAGAATGCACAGATGTTGCTCCAATTTTACAGATGAACAAATTCAATCCTAGAGAGGTTGTGTGACTTATAGTCTGCTAGTGATAGAGCTTGGTCAGAAAGCTGCATTTCCCTATTTCCATGTCAGGTGCCTTTCCATAAAACTTCAATGCCTATTATTTATTGTGTGGATCTGAATATTTAGCACTTACTGAAATAAATTGGCTAGGTCTGTATATTATACTTGAATAAAAAAATCTGCAGAATTCTCATGTACTTGGTCAGCCATGAAACTTTTATTTCTTTCAATTAAGAAAAGAACAATTTATGTGCCAATATAATCTCTTAGCATTTAATTTTTATGCCCTTTTAATAAAAACATGGAATCACATATATGTATATGTATATGTGTGTGTGTGTGTGTGTGTGTGTGTGTGTCTGAAGAAGGAAAGTTTCAAGACCTTGAGAACTGTCTATTTAAATTTAGATGCTCAAATTTTGAAGACTTGATACTTGAACATTTGTCTGGTTGATCAGAAGCCTCAAAGCTGGGGATAGGAAGTTGATAACATTTCTTGCCATACCTTTATAATGTACCACATCTAGTATTTTATTTGATCCTCACAACAACCTTGAGATTTTGTCAGGCTTGGTATTATTAACTCCACATTGTAGACAAGAAAACAGAAGTTCAAAAAGGTTGAGTGATTTGCCTAAGTTGACACAGTAAGTGGATGGTCTTAGAATGTGTATTTATTGTGTTTTTCTCTGCGTCGTCACTGTCTCATTATGCCATTCATGGTTAAATAGTCAAACTGCTTTGGAGGGGATGGCGTATCACCCTCTTGCATCATCTACCACAGAATATTCTCAGCACAGGTATTCAACAAGTATCTGTTGATGGATACTAGAGTGACATGTAGCTCTAATATAGATAAGTAATAAGGATATTTATTGCTAAGTAAATCTTGGTGACAATACTGGACCTCTGCCTGCCTGCATGGTATTCTTTTAATTGTTTGTAATTCCTTTCAGGCCTCTCAGCAGTTTTATCTCTTTTACACAAAATAATGAGAAAGATAATGGTTATAAAAGATACTTAACAGAGGAAACCAGAAATAGAATCCCTGTATAAGTGTAATTAAAAAAACATATTCTACAAATTCTAAGATGTCTTTAATATTAAATAAACAACAACAGGAAGGAGTAACTTTTGAGATACAGAGTTATAGGGGTTAGCAGACTGGTATTGTGTCTCAGTCTGTACAGAGAAAGTTAAAGAAGGATGTGTGAAAAAAAGTCTGAAGAAGAAATGAATGATTGGAGGGTTGGAATTCCTCCAGCCTTCCTTGAGTTTCAGCTTTTATGACTTGTATTTCATCATGAAAAGGCTGTTTTTCTATTTAACTGTAGCAGATATACACCATAAATTATCATGACTGTTAAACAAAGGTCCAGCACTGGGTTCCTCAAATGTTAAACTTTTATTTTGCACTTTAATGAAATTTTATATTAATTTTCAAAGTGAAGTACACTATACCATGGAGAGGGTGATGCTCCAAATTGTTGGATTTATTTTAAAGTAAATCTTTCCAATGACCTTAGCTGCTAACATCCACCTACTTACTGAGCTGAGAAAAATTATCTGAGAGCTTAAATGAAATGACATGATTTAAATGGAACTGACAATAGCACTACAAGCAGAATCTGATTTTGATTACAAATTGCTTAGTTTATGGAATGCTATTTTTTAAGTATACCTGCGCATTTTGCTTCATTCGAAAAAGAAAATCAGCTTTTGATTTAAGGTAATCTTGGATACAGTTCTTCAATAGGCATGTGTTGTTATAAGAAGGTAGAAAAGGCACACACTAGGGAATAAGCTAAGGAAGCAGGCTCTATTTTCATTACAAACTCAAAATCATTCATCTGTTTATTTTTCTATGTTCATTTTGCTGGAAGAAAAGAAAAAAAGAACACATTACTTCCATTCAATGAAGAATAGCTTATTTTGTTAGATTTCCAAATATGAATTCTCTGCATTGTCTCTGTCCTCTTTGGTGCAAACCAGATCTGCAGATACTGTTTTTCTTGGCGACCTTTATTAAACTATATTCCTGGAGTCGGAATTTTGTGTGTTGTAGGCAACATATCTCCTGGAAATATGTTGAAATGGGTTTCTTTTTGGTATAAATAAAAATAAAACACGATCAATCTTCTAGAAATGCAAAAAATTGTGATATAGGCTTTAACAATCATTGGAAAATTTCTAGAAGTCTGACATCTTCTTAGTCTTTGGGTTTCTCGCATGGTTTGATCAAACCCCTAAGTCAGAAACAAAGTGTTATGAGGTCAGTTTAAACTTTAGACAGTGGCAACATGTACAAGATGACCTGGCTATCTGTTGAACAATGAAAATGCAATCACATAGCCTTTAATTCCCTCTCCAGGATGTCAGTCAACTAATTTTTTAACAAATTAATTTCCCAAAGGGACTGATTGTTTTCTTGCCAGGTCGGCACAGTCTCAGTAACTAAATTAGATTCAGCTTGATGGATGTTTCTTATGAAGTGCTATAGAGAAATCTCATCAATTATCTATTATTTATTTGCTGGCAAAATGCTTGGCACTGTTGCACAGAAATTAATAAGTCCCTAGAACTTACTTTTTCAAGACTAGACCACCTTGTGTCTGATCATCATGTTCACTGTGCTCATTGTACAGATGAGGAGACTGAGGCCCAGCATGGGAAAATTACTTGCCTTAGGACATCCAGTCATTTTGCTAGTCAATAACTTTTAGGAAGAGAAGAAAGGAATCTAAAAGATGACCTCTACCCTCCACAGACTTGATGCTGGAATGTAGAATTAGATTTGGGGAAAAGAGTGTGACACGAGTGTAAGGAAAATAGGAATTTAGAGAGAGAGAAAGAAAGTGAACTACAACTGGCAAAATGTTTCTCATAAAAGCGCCCTTGGAACTCTTTTAGTGATATTAGTGCAGTCTAGAGAGAAATGGAAAGGCAGAAATTTATATTATTTAGAAGAGCTGGAGCATCCCACATTCAACATGAAACAATTGACTTTGGACCCTGAGTTATCTGGTCTGACAGCAACTCACATTCATTAGATAATTGTCAGGGTCTTGTTTTGCTGTGTGAATGGAATATTGTCATTAACACCAACCACCATTTGCTGGGGGACAACCACAGATCTCTCAACAACTATTTTCACTATGGAAACATTTATGCAAACATTGTTCAAAGAGATACCAAATGGAAATTTGTTTTCCTGAAACAATTGAAACAAATGTTTGTAAATTGGCAAATTACTGGCAAAATAGCTATTTTTCAAAAGAAATGTATATTGTGGTTCTTGAGACATACCCAAATTTATTGCTTCTTTTGCTCTTTCTTCTTTTCTAAAAAAGTAAATAAACCTTTTGTTTTTTACTTGTGTACCTATATTTTCCTGTCTGCATTTCTTTTTCCTAAAAAGTAGGTTGGTGCATTGATATTGTCTGATTATTATCAACAACTGTTGTTCATGATTAGTTCCTTGGCCAGCAAATAATTCTTTGTTTGACTATCTCATCCTTTACATCTTGGCTCTATCTCTGGGAAGCTGCTAGTTGGAAGAAGTCCTCCAGCCTCCTCTGCCCAGCAAACTCACATACTACTGCCTAGCCTGGTCACATTCCTCTCCTCTGTACTTTCATGTCATCCTGAGCAGACTTCTTCTACCTGGGCAGAATCACACTTTCTCACTTCTTTGACTCCTCCGTATACTGGTATTGTTGTGAGGAGGAGAATGTGTCTTTTATTTCTGTATCCTAGTGCCTGACATGGACTTATAACCTAATGCCACCGATTCAGAATACAGCATCTTTCATTTATTTAATTCATTCAGATACCCTAAGACTTCAAAATATTAAGCCTAGGTGGAAAGACATAATATTAGCACTAATAATAAAATGGAAAACAATAATTTCTTATGCAATAGGTTCTGATTCGCATTATCTGGTTTCTCTATTTTACGGAGCAGGACATTTGGACAGAGGGGTTCAGTAAATTGCCCAAGGTCATTTGGTTAGTGTGTTGCAGTAGTGGAATTGATGCATAGGCCATGTGAGTCCTTAGCTCATCTGCTACTCCAGAATGATACCCTGGGATAGATGTTACAGTAGTCAAACCCTGCTTGCTGAGGGGGGTCTTCAATGGACTGGGCTGATGAGGACTTTGCTACTCATTGTTAGTATATACAAAGCAGCCTCGTGTTTAAGTTCGTATCCAAATATGAGATGTAACTGACCAGATACCAGCTTCAACAAGAGATATACAATTCTGCTCCTCTTTGGTATAAGTAGCAGATTTTGTGCTTGGGATGAAGGTACATTGGTTGTAAATATGAACTTAATCCCACTTGACAAGAACTAAGCTCAATGAGGGTAGAGGTTTTAGTCTGTTTTATTTGCTGCAGCTTCTGCTGGGCTTAGCACACACAGTGCGTGTGCTGGAACACAGTAGTTGTTTAATTACAAATGGATTTATATAAAATAACCCACTCAATACTTTGTATAATCAAATTCATGAAGAGATAGCTCAGAGGCATAAGAGCAAGGTCTAAGAGAAGAGCTAAAATCATGATGGTTGGACAGTTAAGAGCCATGCTTTCAATAGATATTTTGCTGAAATAGTAAGCTTATTAAAATTTTATAAATTAAGTGTACTTTATGTGCATCTTAATTACCAGGAAACTTGTAGGGATTTTGTTCTTCGTGAGCAAAATCTCTCTCAAAAAGCCCTCAAATTAACAGATGTGTTAGCACATGCCTGTAATCTGAGTACTTGGAAGGCTGAGACAAGAGGATGGCAAGTTCAAAATCAGCCTTAGCAACTTAGCGAGATCCTGTCTGAAAAATAAAAGAGGGCTGGAGGGTCTTTAGTGCCACAAAAAAAGCCCTAAACTTGTCAGATTAGTGATTATGTGTGTGTGTGTGTGTGTGTGTGTATAAAATTTTCTTGTCATTAAGGTATACCTACATTTACTATCTACCACAATATTTTAAGGGTAATTATTCAGCATTTTGAAAAGGGTGTCTAACTTATTACCTTCACTGAATTGAGGCTTCCCTTTAGTACAAAGAGTACATTCAACTTTTGTTGAATATTTTTCACTACACTTTTATGATATTGTCTCCTTTGGCCCAGATGCCTTGTTTTTAATCACTACTGCTGTTGAAACTAACCTAGGATTTGGGTTTTCTTAACATATATTTTTCAACTGAGCACATTTTCTATTTATGCCTCTGGTGGTTTCAGATTACAATTTCATCCTAAGGGTGTGCAGAAGAGTTTCCATATGTTGATTTTTCAAGAACTCTGTAAGATACTTCAGTAGTTGGGGAAAAAGAAGTAGTATTTATAGAGAAGACAAACAGAAATATAAAATGTAATGAAGACATCTAGGAAATTTTAGTGGACATAAAACACCCAGTAAGCTAAATGAACCAGACATTAAGGAACCTACTAGGAAAACAGTAAGTACATAATGGGTTTTTAATAAATTAGCTCTCAATCAGAAAGCACACATATCTAAGAATTAGTTAAACATCCTAGAAAAAAATGCAAGAGCCATGATGGAACTTTTAAAAATTTACTGATAAATTTTATGTTAACTATATCCCTTTTGATATAATGAAGCATTTTGGCCATTTAATTTTGAAGTTGAAACTTCAACAATGTAAATATATTCAGACTGCAAGTGATAAAACTTCCCATCAAGAATGATGAAGACTGTTTTCGTTGGATTCTGATTAGCATCTTACTAGAAATTATAATGAAATGCCAGTGCACACTCTAATGTCATTGAAAAACGACACCGGTCACATACTTCTACCACAGAGGCTTTAGTAAACAATTTCAGTGATTCATATATCTTGAAAAACAGAAATTTGATAAACCTATTTCACGAGGCTTGAAAAGTTGGTGAATTCTAACTGTAGATTAGTAGTAAATGATGACAGCTGAGCCAGAATTACCTCAGTTGATTAATTTATAAGGACACTGGTCAATGATTTTAACCAACAGCTATGCACAGTAGAATCCTAATGGGATCTGTCTGTTAAAATTACATAAAGTAGGGCATTTGATTTATTTCAGAGTTTCTCAAATCTCAATTTTAACTTCATACAAATAATGTATTAGTCACCCAGGATAAATGACACATTGAATAAAGTTGTGATTTTGTCTGCTTTTCATAATCTGATTTAGAAAAATATTACATCTGTCTTCATAGTTTATTCCTATCTCAATCATTTGTAGGTAGAGTGGGATCTTTGTATCTCCCGTTTGATATCTCATTCATGACACCAGACCATATATCCCTTCCCCTGCCTCTGGGTGTCTGAGGTGTTGTTTTAGTTTGCTTTTCTGTTGCTGTGACCAAATTATCTGACACAAACAACTTAGAGGATGAAAGATTCATTTGGACTCATGGTTTCAGCGAATCAGTCCATATTTGGCCAATTCCAAAGCAGAAACTTCATTGTGGCATGGCATGTGAAGAGGACAGCTGCACATCTCATGACAGCTGGAATGCAGAATGACAAGAATTAACCAGAAACAGATATACTCCCCAAGACCACACCCCCAGTGATTTACCTCCTCTTCTAGCCACACCTTTCCTGTCTACATTGCCAGTCAATAAAATCATTGAAATTATTAATCCATTAAAGAATTTATCCACTGATGAGATTAGAACCCTCATTCAATTATTTCACCTTTGAACATTTTCTCTTTCTTTCAGCACTAGGGATTGAACCCAGGGGCATTCTACCTCCGAGCTACACCCCCAGTCCTATTTTTTTTTCTTTTTTTTGAAACAGAGTCTCACTAAGTTGCCAAGAGTCTCACTAAATAGTTTGAGGCTAGGCTGGCCACGAACCCAGATCCTCCCATCTCAGCCTCCCAATTACTGGGATTACAAGCATGTGCCACCATGCCTGGCCAAACATTTTCACATTGCCAATGCATGAGCTTTTCCTGGGGGCATTCTGTTTTCAAACCATAGCAAGTGTGTAAAGAAGACTGTAATAAGAACTACCACATATACAGTGAGGTAGATGAAAGGGTATTAAAACATTGCTGCTATTAATATATTCTTTGTTTTTAAGATTTGGTTATGTTTTTAAACCCAGGGTATATAATATTATAAAACAAATTTACCAAATTAACACTAAATTGCTAAAATTCACTAAAACAAAGTAAAATTCAGGGAACTGCCAAACTTTCCCTAGAAGCACTTGGGGTCCACTTCTGTCATGCCCTCACCCTTGCTTGAACCTGGAGTGGGGTGCAGTTTTCCCTTGTGCTGTGAAAGTAACAATGGCTGACCCAGTAATGTGCATCTCTCTGAACCTTACAGTGTCACCCCACATAAGATTTCAATGCCAAGACCTGGCTAATTTTTATACTCTGATGTCTGTTATTTCCATCTTTCTTTAGGTTCATTGCCTTAATGGAGGATGGAAAGGTGACTTTATCTAACTGAAAAACTTTGAAATTTGTCTGGCCTGAACTTGGATACCAAAATTAGAAGAAGTGGAAGGTTTAAAATTAATCTTTGGATGGAAATATGTGGGTTTGTATTTTTAAGATGTAAGGGAAAATAAGCATGATTATGAACAGTTCATAGAACTTCCTAGACACCACATAACTCTTAAAACCTAAGGCAAATGATGATATATGGGGTAAGTTTCTTTAAGTTGAACATAATCATAAAGATTCAAGGAAAAGCAATATATTCTACAAAATTTATGAGAGTAGTTTTGGGGGAAGAGTTTGCAAAGCTTGACAACTCCCACTACATCTGGCCTGGCGCATTCCTGTTTGTAATGAGAACCTTATGGGGTGCTGGGTGTTGGTTTTCTTAGGAAGGGTTTGCTCCTCAAGGGTATCATAAATGATACACAAGTCAGAAACTTCATGGCTCATGGCCTTTCTCAGAGATATTTTAGTTAAGATACCCCACTCAGCTACAGTGGCAGAAGATGCAAAGAGGGCCCATACATAAATCTTCATTGAGCTTTGATTAATTGGCATTATTCTTATTAATATGATTTTGCTGTTGCTTATAAAAATTAGAAAAGAAAAATATCCTGAATGACTGTACATGAATTCACAGAAATAGTCCAGCTACTTTAGGGTCACTGTGATTTTTATTATTTGTTAGGCACACATTCATTTAACAATGGCAATAACCAAAAAACTACAAAGGGGTAAATATCAGTAATGAAAAGCTGAATACAGAGAGAAGAAAAGCTACAACAACAAAGCTCATGTTATTTTTCTAGGTATCTTCTGGTGTCTCATCTTTTCTTTATTATGATACTGGGGATTGGGGATTGAAACCATGGGTGTTCTTCTGAACTACATTCCCAGCCCTATTTTATTATTATTTTTAAATTTCGAAACAGTGTCTCACAAAATTGCTGAGGACTTTGCTAAGTTGCTGAGACTCGCCTCAAACTCGTGATATTCTTCTCTCACGTGGGATTACTGGCATGTGCCACTCATCTTTCCCTTTCTTCACAGCATACTGTGAATGTTTGGAATTGACCACAATCTCACTTATTAATTCAGACCTTCTATTGTAGGATAGATGGAATGGGGATGAAATGTACATTTTCATGAAATGTACATTTTAGAATCTGTGTTCGCTCAGAAACTGTACTTACTGAATATAGTTCTGATGTGGCTTTATTTTCCAAAGAAAGACTTCCAGTGATGATGCTGCATTTTTGTGGTGGGGATTGGAGGCAGAGAAATTGCCAAGTTGGATTGGTCTGTGTAATGTTGCTCCTGTAATGTGAAGCTGCAGCCTCTTATGTGAACACAGAGCTCAGCTGGCTTCAATAGGAATTGGGGATAAGCCTTGCTGTGACTTCTAAATACACAACCCTCTCTTGTCTGTCACCTACTCTCCTCTTTTACTATCTTATAAATTCCTGACATTGGTTCCTATGGATGGCTTACTGGTTACTATTTTACTGACTTCTTTGGGTAAGTCTAAAAGAATTGTATAAAAAACAGCCCATAATGTGAGCATTGATGGACTTTTCCATTGCTTTTCTTTTAATCGTATCTGTTACATCTGAAACATTTTTGGATTTTTCCCACCCTTTATTAGTGATCTGGGGGTAATTGTGGAAGTTTTTTGAAAGAGGGAAATAGCAGTGCTCTTGGAGCCATTTAAATAATTTTTCCTAAAGACCATGTACTTTGTGAGGAAAATGTTTAAACAGTTGTAGTGAATGGACAACCTACATTGAATGAGAAGAATGACAAAAATGAAACATTACGAGAGAAATAAGCAATTTTACCTTTCATAAGTTTATTTGGAAAGGGTCATAAACAAATTGCTGTTTCTTCACTGGGGGAAAAAACAGGAAATAACATAATTACAACACAGAATCCTTTAATATCTTGCAAGCTGTTTCAATATTTTCCAAATTTTAAGTCCAAAGCTGTCATGGCTCATATTGATTTATGATCCATGAATTTTTAAAGTCCAAGGAAGCATCTTGAATTCAAATTGTTGAATTATTACACTTTAATTTTCAACTAAATGGAAAGACATTGGAAATTCTAGCTGTTTTGCTTTGGCCAATTAAGCCACACTTGTTTGTATTTCCAGTGTTTAACAGTAAGAGTGAATTATCATAGATAGACAAAGGATGACTGAGCCTTCTTAGCTTCAATACTCATAACTTTATATGCTTCTATTATGTATTAAGAGAACTAAGGTTCTCCGTGAACCACATTTGTTCATGATGATAATCTCACATTTAAAACATGAAATGTAAAAATCATAAAAGCTACAAAAATATGTAAAGAAACATGATTAATTTTCATGAGTCTGTGAACTAATGATAAGTGCAACCGTAGCTTAATCATCATGCAACACATGATGATAAAGAGGAGAGGAGAAATCCCCATTGCTTCTCTGCAATAGTGGCTCTGGCTCCTGAACCATATCCCAGCAGTGGTGAATGCTACAACATCCAACATGTAAAGGACCCTAAGAGGGATCAGAACTAGGTTGCCTCTTGAGGCAGCTCATTTCTTTTCATTTGGACAATTCTGAAACAAATCCTGTTAAGAAAGAAGAAAAGAGGGTTTCTTAGAGCCTCCAGCCCTAGGTTGCAATTGTGCCCTGGAGCTTGCACACATAATAGCCTAAGCTCTTCAGTTGACGTCAGCCCTCTCAGGTCTGAGGGCAGCCCTCCTGTGTTCACCATGTTCTCATCTCTCAGGGAAAAATGTCCAGTGCCTGGAGAGACTCAGGCCATCCTGTGTAGATATATGCAGGTGGGAGGTGTCTGTGCCCTTAATGCATCTTGATTTCTTTTTTTGTGTATAGGTAGAGCAGGGAAAGGCCTCTACCTCCTCTATCTCCTTCTGGAGAACTTGGGCTGAGAAGCAATCCTTAACAGCCATCTCCTAGGAGGAATAAAATAACTAATGTTGAATGCTGGTGCTTCTTGGGAAACTGTACGTATTCCCCACTACTGCCACATTGGTGTACACTTGGCAGATGGCAGTGGCCTCCATAGTTGAGCAACAACATCATATCTACTCATCTGAACACTTTCCAACATATGACCTCTGTTAAAACTTCTAGTCAGACTGTGAGATAGTAGACAAGCTAATTATTGCCATTTTCCCTGTAGGGGAAAATGGAGGCCTAGTGAGGCTGAATCTTTTTCTCAAAATCATATAGGTATAGAGTAACTGAGCCAGGATTTGACCCTTGGCACTGTAACACTGCAATGTGGTATGGATCCTCAGAGATAAGTTTTGAGACCTTGCTCCATGTTGGCCTCAAAGCTACTACTTTGAGGCTATGAAAAGCCTCCTCTCCTCTGGCTGTGACCATTAATATGTCCTACAAGGTGGAGATTTGGCTTTGAGTACCATGCCACCCTGACGCTTTGGCCTTGAGCAGTCACACTCTCCTTGTAATCTTTGTGACAGCTGAACTTCAAGCTTTGTAATGAGTGTAGTCTTATGTGTAGCAGTTATTGAAGAGGGGAATAGACACTAATTCAGACTTTTATTCATCAACTATATTCTGAATGTCTACCATAGACCAGACACAGGGAGGACATGGTGGCCATTATGCAAATTTTCCCTAGAGTCAGATCATTAAATACTTATAGGATGAAAGTTGGGAAAATGTCCAGTGTTTCTTTAAGGTGCCCAAGGCCATATCTGAAGATCCTTCTGCTTACAGGGATTGTGGCATTTTAAGATGACAAAGACAGATATACCTTGCTCAATCTACCCAGCTTGCCCTTTAACATCACTGCCTTCGTTGATTTGTGCTGGAGATTTATGTGAATGAGATCAGCATGGGGAAAAGAATTGGTTGGAGCCACAGCAAACAATTTCCAAAGATGATATCCTGAAAAGGCTGGAGTCATCAATCATATTCTGAAATGCATGGCATAGGGCATTTGATTTTCTTTCATGGCTGCTAGGAGGCAAGGCTGATCCAACACTATGTTGCATATTTTCAGTGTCTAGCACTCATTTTGTTCACTTGTTGCACTAAGGGGATCTTAAGTCAAAATCTAGCCCCAATGTCATTGCACCATCTTGTTTATTTCTGCAACCATTTGGTCATTGCTCAGCAGATCACTTCCTGATCTGCACTACTGATGAGCTATTATAAACTCCTGTATGCCTCTAATACCAGTACTTGAGAGGCTGATTAGGAAGACAAAAGGTTCAAAGCAGCCTCAGCAACACAGTGAGGCCCTCCACAAATTAATGAGACCCCGTTTCAGAATAAAAAGTAAAACAGGGCTGGGGGTGTGGTTCAGAGGTTTATTACCCCTGGGTTTGATCCTTAGCACTGCAAAATAAAATGATTTTTTTTGGCAGAATGTTGTAGGGGGCATTCCAGCATTAGGTAAATGTTGAACAGGATAACCTTTGAGGTTGTATCAGTGCCTTAGCTCTTATGATGCTTTATCATCCCATAGGAGAAAAGCTACAGTATAGGCAATTCATTGGCTGTGAATCTCAAGCTCAAAATTGTCAGAAAATAATGATCCCATCAAATAATATTAAATTCATTTTAAATAATACAAACAAGTAGCTTATGATATTTTGCATAATGGGGGGCAGTTTAAAGGGGGGATAAGAGGAAGGTTATTGCAACATAAAATACAACTGATGAAAAGAACATTACAACTTCCAAATTTTAACAATAATTTTAAAAAGATCAAGATTGATTGATGTACATGTAGCCTTTAAGTATTTTTTTGGCTTGTGAGCTCAGAAAAATGGAGCATATTAATTACTATTGCATCATATTGCCATTTTAATAGCACCTTTTGTAAATAGAGGCAGTGAAGCTGATCACTGCTCTCTCAAACCTTCTCATTCTCACATTATTCCTTGACTTAGTGTAGGGGCCTTCCTCCATTTGGTTATTGGCATACTTGTTAAAGAAGTCAGTTAACTATTCTCCAGGTGAGAAGTGAGATGGTAGCATTCTTACAATGGAGGATGTATGGTGTCCCTCTTATCTACTCTTTTCTGTATGTTTTCAAAATAAACCTTAATCATATTATTCTTCTTTGTTCTGATATTCTTGGAATAAATAGTACAGTTTTTAAACACATTCTTAGTGAAATCACTTGCAGCAATTTCTGGTTCGTTTTGGTTTCTAGTAAACGTCTCCCACTCATGTAAACATGAGAATAATACAAAGTGGAGGACACTACAAATGAATAAAAGAAACAGAACAAGAAAACTTAAAAACTTAAAGAAGAACTTAAACTGTTCTTGTGTCTATGCATTAGGGCACATTCTATGCATGTGATTTCAGTTAATGCCATTAAAATTGGCCAGACAGAGAAATGAGGAGGTAATTTTTAACTGTATATACATATAATGTGTGTGTATATATATACACACATATATGTGTCCTTAGAGACATATGTTTATAGAAACATATATGTATATACACACCATATATATATATGTATATATAATTGACATACAAACTCTACATATTTAATCTAATTGTAGGTTCTAGAATTTTGTGAAACTTGTACTCTTAAGGTATATGGTCCTGATATCCCACCCTACCTCCCTTCTTCCCCATAAATACAAATAACCTTTCTTACTGTTAGCCTTTTTATCTGGCTAAAGATTATTTTGTCTAAACAAATTATGCCATTATTTTATTTTAAACATTTCTTTTTGTTATAATAAAATAATCAATGCCAGCTGCCCTGAATACTTTTGCATTTAAAGGAAAAATCATATAAAACCAGCTTCCATCTGAGATGCTTCAAAGAGGGGAATTTAACTATCTAACATTTTAAAAACCTGTAAAATGCCTTAATGCCTGAGCTGGACACACCCAGCTTTATTCTGGCCTCACTGTTCCTCTACCTCTCTTTTCAAATGCTTTTGGCTTCAATGAAACCCCAAAATGCATGTTGCCCCAGGCCCTTTTCCCCCTCTTTAATTTTGAGACCCTTGTGTATTTGGAGGGAAATGTAATCCATATGGTTTTGATTCATTTACACATAACTCATCAAAATGTTGTTTGGTAAGAGCCATTTGATGTTCTAGAAGCTTTTGTGTATTTTTAAAAATAAACTTTATAAAAACCTTCCCCACCACCCCAAGTCCTACTTCTCACCGGAAAGTCTAATTTTGCCAAGGGTAAACAAACTGAAATGCTCCAAAGGGTTGATTACAGTTCTTAACTACTTAGGTGGAGTGTAACAGAGGGGCCCCAGGTGGTAGGCACTGGGCCCTCATGATTCTGTACTAGCCTAAGTGGGCTCTGGTTCTGCATAGCACTGGTCCAGCCCTCTCTGTTTCAGATGCAACAGAATGGATTTCTAAATACATTTAAACTGAACGAGGAATCAAGTACTGTGAATCAGAACTTCCATAAACTCATCATAGAAGAAAGGCCCTTTTTTGTCCTAATTTGTCATCTGAAAGAAAATGTTTTCAAGTGAGACTATCATCTGTATTTAGCATGTCTTTCACTTTAGACAGGAAAGCTCAGTTAAAAAATGTTAACTGCTTCACCTACTATTACTTTTCCTGTTTCATAAGGAATCTGATATAAAGTAATCAGGGGCAGTTTTGATCAATCTATAGCCTCTTTCCCTAAAGTAATTTGTTTATGGTTTTATTATAAAACCCTCTGAGAATATAATAACCCAAACAGTGCCCCCTGAGAAGAAGTCTTTGTGTGGAAGTCAAACAGTTTAGTGGAGCTTAAAGACGGCAGACATTGCTCAGACCAGGACAGCCATTTATCAGTAGGCCATACACTGAAAATGAATTTGGAATAGAAGCCCATTTCCTCCTTGCAGGAATTTATTTGGCTTTAGGGAAGATGGCTTTTAGAGTAGTGAACATTTGAGTGTGTCAGTGGATCACCAGGTACTATCCAAGGGGATCCTTTGATGGGTTCACGGTGACAATGGAGAGGACTGGCCAATTGCAAACTCAGTGCAATTTGAATTCAAGTTACATTCAGGTTTAACACACGATAGTTCTGCAGCCTGCAAAGAAAAACAGTCACCATATTTTGGCTTTGCTCTTGCAAAATAATTTTCTTAAAAATAGGATTTTGATCTCTTGTAATGAATACTGAGACATGTTTCAGATGAGATCGTTTATATTGCCAAGATGTAGTCCCCCTCTATATCGTAAAATTTAGCAAGATATTAGGACAAAATTACATTGCATAGTTTACATAGCTATATCTCCAGAGATTTCTGTATGCCAGTATATTATCTATTACTGTATTTGTCCCAATGTGAAAGGCAGGGACTCAATGACTAGCTTCTCAGTTGGGGGCACATGGAATTTCATAGGAATAGTTCAGATTGTGAACTCTTATCTTTATAACATATGAAATCCATGTCATTGCCAGGTCAGAGCAATAAAGAGGGACCATGAACTTCAAATGAAAGCCGTGCCAGAGTGCAAGTATTTGTCACTATCTTGCCAGCAAGCCAAAGCCTTTCCCTTCTGTGCTGATGACTGTACAAGGAGGCACAGGTGGCTTCACTGGGCTCCAGTTTATTCCAGCTTGCTTTTGGGCTTTCATAAGCTCCCCGATTGTTCTTTAACTAAGTATGACTTGAAAAATTTTTGATTCAAAATAATGAAACCATAGCTGTTATTGGTGGGCCACCTGTCTTGATGGCAAGAGGAAACACAGGTTGCCCCTACTAGACTTAAAGTCTTCACTACTTCTCCAAGGAGTGCAGGTGCACAGTGTGCTATATTTAGCTATGTGGGCTGTGACAGAGGTAGTTGAGAGGCATACATTTGCGTGGTCAGGATGATCAGCTCTGGTCTGTGATTCATCTGGTGATATGTGTAGTTTCACATTATCTGTATTTTCTTGAGCATTTGGTATTAAGAGGTAAGAACAGACTTTCTCAGCATGTAATTTCTTTTTTTATGGAAACAGACATGCGCTCATGTATACAAAGCAACAAGGGGAAAAATGTGCTTTGAGGGAAAACTTCACTTCCTTCCTGCTTGGGGAACACTCTGCAGGGATGTATTAAGTTTCATATTTACTATTTCTTCCAGGGCTGCATTGAGTGGGAATTAATTTTTAATGCACATCAGGAATTTCCAAAGAGTCTTAGTCTACAATTGCTTATATGGTTGTGTATAAAGTTGTATAATTACATAATAACTACTTATGCTTGATTACTTATGTGGATTTAGAGTGACTCAGGCTAGATAGTAGTAGCATCACAAAACACTGCCCCAGTTCTTAGAAAAAACACAAAGAACTCCTATTTTATTAGTATATTCCTGTCTCAATATTACAATGTTTACTTTTGCTTATTGCAACATAAGCCTTCTGGCACATGCTTTGTGTGTGTGTGTGTGTGTGTGTGTGTGTGTGTGTGTGTGTGTGTGGTACTGGGGATTACACCAAGGGGCATTCTACCTCTGAACTACACCCCTAGCTCTATTTTATTTTTTATTTTGAAACAGGATCTCACTAAGTTGCTGAGAATCTCACTAAATTGCTGAGGCAGACCACAAATCTGTTATTCTCTTGTCTCAGCCTCTCAAGTATTAGGATTACAGGCATGCACCACCACACTTGGCTTAGCAAGTGTTTACTTATAAGCGATTCCAATACCTTAGCATAAAGGATAAATTTATATGATCACACACATAAGGGATACATACACACTAAGTAAAGGAGAAACTGAGTCACAGTTTGAGGTCATTGGAATTCAAACCCAGAAACTAAAATGCTTGATCCCTGAAGCATTTTATGGAATGTAGGGGTGATATATGTGCATCTACTTTTTAAGATTAAAGTGAGATATTACAGTAACCGTTAATGTTAATATCTATTTTCAATACCAATAACCAAACAAGCAAAACACAGCCCAGCCCATAAATTCAAGTTCTGTGTATGATTAAAATTACTTATTTTCCTTTTTAATTGAAAATATTGTTACTTTAATGGTTTTCTTTGGATTTGTAATAACCATGTTATAAAGCATACACATCCACACAAACCTCATTCATGTAATTAAACTGATTCATCAAACATATTGTTGAATTATCTTGGAAATATGTGGGATAGCAGATTAATTAACTCAGAAGCATGTAAACTCTAAAAAGTTTGTAAGTCTATTTTCATTATACATATGCTCTCTCATGTACGATTTGTGCCAGCTTAAGGACAGATGGCTGAGTAATTTACAACTCTGACTTCAGTTATATACCATATAGTTCAAGTGAAAATAGCTCTCTTGCAGCACAGATAGAGATGTTAGCAACCATTTATTAGAAATGGTTTGAAACCAGGATCAAAGACAAAGCCTGCTTTGTTTGATTTCATGCAAAAACTTGGAATGCCTGTTCATAAAATAATTTCCAAATATGAATCTTTCTTCCGTGGCAGTGTTCAAATTGTATGAGTTGAAAAGCGAATGATAACTGCTCTTCTTTTTCTCTTTTGTATAGTTCAATAGCAGATGTTTGAGCCCTGTCACCTCTCCAGGAAATCCCTGGATTCAGTTCCTCCAGATTGAGAAAGTAATGACATACTCCTTAGGGTAATCATTTAGGTAGGGAGGAGAAGTGTGGTTGAGGAGAGAAAACACTATGTTATGACTTGTAGAGGCCCCCACTTCACTTGGATATTTTCAGCGTGGCTCTTTGTTGTTCTGCAGTGATTCTTGTTCAAAGTATTGAACACCTTAGAAGAGACTCTGCTTTTTGCCATTTACACTTACAATTAGCACTTGAGCACTGATGTACAATTTCTCTTGAAGTCTGTGTCTGTGCATGTATGTGCCTCTGTGCATGTGCATGTGCTGGTGGTGGTGATGATACTTTGAGAATCAACTGTACTAACCCCCTGTGAACTACAATCTACTATTTTAATATAAGGGGGTACATAAAAATACAGCCATTTGGTTTTTAATTTTCCCATTCTAAATACTGTTCCAGAAGGATTTGTATGACTTTATACTTTCCAGAAAATATTCTATTTTTGTAGGCTAATAGTTCAGTTTACTTCTCATTTTTTTATTGCCTTTCAGATAAGTACTTCCCCAGAAACTCAGTATTAAAATTTGCCTTTCCAAATATGCCATATGGAATTCCCAAAGGAAATTATTTTTAAAGTGTCAGTCTCACTCATTAATTTGGCTATGGAGTTGAGTTCTTTTACTAGCACCACCCCCCTCCTCACTTTAAGACATTTTCATAAATAAAGATTCAGAGAGAATAAAAAAAAATTTCTGGATATTTGATTTTTCACTAACACTTAGTCATGTGAATTTTTCCAGAATATTCCCATCTTTTTAAAATTTTTTATTGGTGCATTGTAATCATACATCTTTGTTAGGTACAAACCGGTAAAGGCATACATGCACACATTTCTCATTTAACCGTTCCCCAATTCCTGCCCCACTCCCTCGCCCTCCCTCACCCTTCCTCGCCCTCCCTCCTTCTCAATTTCAGTTTAGTGATTGAATTTGATATGTTTGTGAAAGTACATCATGTGCATTAGGGTGTTTCCCTCTTGCCCCATCACCTTCAGTTAAGTCACCTTCTTTGCTCATTTAAGGTTTCTCCTTCTTTGTCTAGAGTCCCTCTTATGTCCCAATTTCTCCCTAGCTTCCACATATTAGGGTTAGCATACGATTTTTTACTTTTCTTGACTAATCTCACATAGCATAATGTTTTCCAGTTCCATCCATTTCCCTGCAAATGACATGATTTTGTTCTTCTTTATGTCTGAGTAAAATTCCATTGTGTACATATCCCATAGTTTTGTAATCCATTCATCTGTTGATGGACATCTTGGTTGGTTCCACAGTTTGGCAACTGTGAATTGTGCAGCTATAAACATAGATACGCATGCATCAGTCTGATAGTTTGGTTTCCATTCTTTTGGGTAGATACCCAGAAGTGGTATTTCTGGATCATATGGTAGGTTCATTCCCATTTGCCTGAGGATCCTCCATACTGTTTTCAAAAGTGGTTGCACTAGTCTGTAATCCCACCAATAGTGTATTAGGGTTCCCACTTCTCCACACCCTCTCCAGCATTTGTTGTTGTTTGTGTTTTTTATTATTGCCATTCTAATTTGGGGTAGTTGAAATCTCAAGGTAGTTTTGATTTGCGTCTCTCTGATTGCTAATGATCTTTAATATTTCCTCATACATTTATTGGCCATTTGTATTTCTTCTTTTGTAAAGTGTCTATTTGAGGTATGTTTCTTCTATTCCTATTCTCCCTGGTACTTTTAGCATGAATGGGTGTTGGATTTTATCAAATACTTTTTCAGCATCAATTGAAATGATCATGTGATTTTTGTCTTTGATTCTGTTTATGTGATTAATTACATGGATTTTTGCCCATCTCTAAAGGGAATGTAGAGACAATGTGTGAACCAACACACATGACTATCTAAGAAGCGAGGTATAAAGAGTGCTTTTTCATTGTCAGGGCTCTTTTTCATATATGGAATTAGACACATTTTATATCTGGGCCATACATGCCCCACCTTCCCAAAAAGTAGATATCAGACAGCACCTGTGTCCCAGGAAACTGGGCTAGCTTCTTCTTTACTAGGGGAAGCAATGGCTACATCACCATTTGAAGTCACCATTTATAAAGTACTCAGTGTACTTTTTTATAATAGTTGTGGGTCCCTCTCCCTTTTAATTATTGTTCTTTTTCTTTTCTTTTCTTTTTTTGGTACTGGGGTTTGAACTCAGGGGCATTCTACCTTCGAGCTATCCCCCAGCCCTATTTTTTATTCTTTATTTGAAACCGAGTCTCACTAAGTTGCAGAGTGCCTCACTAGGTAGCTGAGGCTGGACACGAACCCGGATCCTCCGGTCTCAGCCTCCTGAATGCTGGGATTACAAGCGTGCGCCACCACGCCAGGCTTTAATTGTTGTTCTATAGAAGCAAGTTTTGAAAAATTAGGTCAGTTGAATTTCCTCGTATTAGGTGAATATAAATTATCCATACAAAAAACTTCAAGTGCAATTGCAATTTGGCTTATTAAAAATTAAAAACAGAGAAGTCAGAATTCTATTAAGAAAAAAATCTAGTAAGATTTTCTTTCTAAGCCGGGCGTGGTGGCATATGCTTGTAATCCCAGCATTTGGGAGGCTGAGACCGGAGGATCCGGGTTCACGGCCAGCCTCAGCTACCTAGTGAGGCACTCCGCAACTTAGTGAGACCCGGTTTCAAAATAAAGAATAAAAAATAGGGCTGGGGGTATAGCTCGGAGGTGGAATGCCCCTGAGTTCAATCCCTAGTACCTCAAAAAAAGAAAAGAAAAGAAAGAAATAAAATGATAAAAAAGATTTTCTTTCTATATTGATTCTACTTACTGTACAAAAGCAAATAAGTACAAATTTTCACTTATGTATGTGTACATATGTGCATGTATATGAGAGACAGAAATCTTAGAGTCACTGGTATGCTGCATGTGTGATAATTTTCCTTTTCTTAATTTCTATAAACTAGCATAAGATGTTAAAAAGCTTTGACATAACATTTAAAGTCTAAAGTCCAGTTCATGTCAATATTACATAGCTAATATTGACTTTAATTAAAAAGGTCTGGCTGATGTTAAGGCTTATAGGAACAAACAAAATTGTAACACTTATCACTAAATTATCACTTTACAAGTATGAGAGTGATAATCTCAGTCCAGCGAATGAGCTATCAACAGATATTGTTGCTGTTAGTCACCTTTTGTCCTTTAGCTTATCAATATTATTTATAAATAGCATATATTGAAATCATTGAAGGAGACTTCATAAATATACATTAAATGTAGGCTATATATTTTACCACTATTATTTATAAAGCTATAAAATATATTAAATGTATTAATACTTAAGTAATTTTATAGCATCATTAAAAGATACCATGCTTCAGCCATAATTAAAAAGATTTGAAAATGCTAGAAAAACAGTTGAGTTGTGAAGTCTATAGAAAGAGAGGAGGAACATTCTGAATAATCTCTCTGTTTTTGGAAATGAGTTAAAGAAGCATCAATAGTATATTTCACCTATATATGTTCATGTACACATGTGTGTAAATAAAATGTGTTCTATAATAGGGATTTAGTGTTAATGGGTTAAGATGACATCCAAGAAATCTGGGAGTCCTGAGAGATACAGACTGCACCACACCTTGACTGTAGGGTTCAGGACTTCCACAACTCTGAACAAGACAGGCCCTCCAGTCAAATCTCCCAGAAATAAAATCTTGGATTCAGTGAAAATTCCACCTGTTTCTGAGAGAAAAGCAATATATTTGGACAATAAAATAATATTCAGTGAGCATCAAGGCATTGGCAGCAATGGAAAAGGAAATATGAATAAAATGTTGACATTTCACTATAAGCTTTTCTTTTAAAAACTTATTTACCTAATCAGTGATTTCTTATTTTATTTAATGAGTTATAATACATTGCTATCATTTATTTTTTGATATACATATTGTCCCAGACTTGACCAGTGGGAACCTCTTCAGATTGGCTTCTGTGTCCTTTTGGTCTTTGAGCACATCATTAATTTCTGGAACAAGATATTCCAAGTTCATCTTGTACTTTCTCTGTTTCAGCCCTGAAATAATTTCTCTTAGAAGCCCTGATTCCTTTTATTAGAGAACAAGATGTAGGAGCTAGGTGTACTTTTCACTATCAGAGGGTCATTATGTCTAGCCAATTTCAGTAGATAAAGATAGGAAACACGTACACAAAGACACACACAGGCATATATACATCCATTAACATGCACTTATATCTATTTCTATATCAATTTATCTGTATATACATATATTAAAATACCACAAAGCTATACTGATACTACAAATTCCAATCAAACCTCACATTCTAATCTGCCTCATTTCTTACTAGTAATTCACTTTGCTCTAAAATTGAAAACTTAACTCTCATTATCCATAATATACTTACTTAATTTGCTCAATCCAAATATGCTAACCCTTACTACTATGAAAAATTGTTTCTGGCAAGAATCATTAATGGATTCTAAAAGCAGTATATGAAAGATTAAGAAGTAATAAAATATTTACATAACTTCTATCTTCTCACAATATATTAATTGCAAGAGGAAGAATTAGTATCTTGTCAGGAGAGACACCTGGCAGACCATATCTTAATCAAGTGACCAAAGTGACCCTCACCGACCCTCACCACTGATGTGATGCAGGGACCTCACGTGCCTCCTGATAGTGTGCACCAAGGGGACAAGGCCTCACTTCTGTCATGGTCCTGCCAAAAATAAGAATCTGAATCTGAATCGTAAATGTCAAGGTCATGAAAAAAGAGATCTGGGATAAAGTTAACTGTTCCAGGTTAAGGAGAATGAATCTAGATAAGGTATATTGGCTCCTGGACCATTTCACTCCTTTTTAATTTTTTCTTTTTTGCTATAAATATTATTGAGATTATTGGTGAAATTTAAATAAAGGTGGTAGATTTAGATAACAGTGGAATATCAACATCAATTTCCTGATTTCTTTTTTTTTTTTTTTTGTGGTACTGGGGATTGAACTCAGGGCATTCTACCTCCGAGCTATACCCCAAGCCCTATTTTTTTTATTCTTTATTTTGAAACCAAGTCTTACTAAGTTGTGGACTGCCTCACTAGGTAGCTGAGGCTGGCCGCGAACCCTGATCCTCCGGTCTCAGCCTCCCGAATGCTGGGATTACAAGCGTGCACCACCACGCCCGGCTTCAATTTCCTGATGTTGATAATTATATTTTAAGCATGTAGGAAAATGTTCTTTTATCAAGCAATGCACACTAAATGGTTCAGAAGTAGTGGCACAACATATCTACAACTTAGCACTGGCTGAAGGACATAGTGTCCTTTATTTTTTAATACTCCTGAAAAGTCTGGAAATCTGGATGTTTCTTTTTTTTTCCAGAACAAAAATGACTTAAAAGAGAGGTGAGAAGTGTCATTCCTCCCCATACCACTCTCATTCTGCTCATTTACCTCTGTCATTTTCTGGAACAGTAATCAGGTCCCTTCTAAGCCACCTGAGGCCATCTTGTCTGCTTGCCCTAATTCTAATAGTGGGCCAGATGAGCCTGCCTCTGTAGCCCAGTTCTCCTGTTGATTTCATTCTTCTCCTGACTATACAAAAGCAATTGAAGGATGGTGTATAGTTTCCCTTTCCCTTTGCTCTCGCCACTAGCTTGTCTGTGACCATCTGTCTCTAGCTGGCCTGAGAAAGTGATGGTGCTGCTAACCATTAGGTGGTGTCCTATAATTGTAGATTTTAACTTCCTTCATACACACAAAGTAGCCTAAGGCAAATAACAATTTGTGCTGGGGAGAAGAACGAACACCATTGTAATTTACTTCCCTTCTTAATTTACCTCTGGGGGGGAGAATAAGAGGACAAATAAAATCTTGAGGGACTTGTTAATTTTGCTGATTTGGTATTTGTTCTTACAGATATTCCTCACTTTTGTATTTTATCTAATTTGGAGAAATTTTGTCACATTAGTAAATTTCATGCTATTTTAACTTATCCCAGTAGACTTCCCATTTAAAGGGAAACTAAAATCAATTACTTTGTAAAATACATCTTCGCTTCCTACTTTTGACAAATGAAATATTTTCTATCTTCTTATGTCTTTATATGTGAAACACACAGATCTCTTAGGGAAATTCTCATGATATTCCTGGTGACCATCCTCAAACCTTAGATAACCTCTTGGTCACATAGTTATGAAAGATAGAGTTGTGCTGGGATTAGATAGATTAGTGCTGGGTGTGATATTATGGGAGTCATCCGGATCAGAAAAGCTTCTGGAACTAGTGATGGAATTGCCTTCCCAATCAGAGTTTGGATTCATTTCAGTTCACATTTTGGATTCATTTCAGTTGATTAATTTTTTTTGTTTTGTTTTGTTTTTTTGTGGTACTGGGGAATGAACTCAGGGGCATTCTACCTTCGAGCTATACCCCCAGCCCTATTTTTTATTCTTTATTTTGAAACAGGGTCTCACTAAGTTGTGGAGTGCTTCACTAGGTAGCTGAGGCTGGCCGCGAACCCAGATCCTCCAGTCTCAGCCTCCCAAATGCTGGGATTATAAGTGTGCGCCGCCATGCCCAGCTAGTTGATTACTTTTTTTTCTTTTCTTTTTCTTTTTCTATTTTTTTTTTTTTTTTTTTGGTACTGGGGATTGAACTCAGGGGCATTCTATCTCTGAGCTACACCCCCAGTCCTATTTTTTATTCTTTATTTTTGAAACTGGTTCTCACTAAGTTGTGGAGTGCCTCACTAAGTAGCTAATCCTGGCTGCAAACCCGGATCCTCTGATCTCAGCCTCCCAAGTACTGGGATTACAAGTGTGCGCCGCCACGCCCGGCTAATTTTTCATTTTATATATACTCTTATTGGTACATTATCTTTTCACATCCGAATGTAAATCATGTTGACATTGACATACATGCACACAGCACTTGGTGCCCCCCTCCACCTCCCCATCTCCCCCTGTTAATTTTTCTAAGCAGTATAAATAATAATGTCAAATAATAAATATTTCTAAAAGAAATCATCCGAGAAACCTTAGGTGAACAAATAATTTGACTTAACCGAAGGTGATGGGGGGAGGGGGGACACGCTAATGCACATGATATACTTTCACAAACATATCAAAGTCAATCCCTAAACTGAACTTGAGAAGGAGGGAGGGTGAGGGAGTGGGGCAGGAATTGGGGAAGGGTTAAATGAGAAATGTGTGCATGTATGCCTTTATCAGCTTGTACCTAACAAAGATGTATGATTACAATGCACCAATTAAAAAATAAAATTAAAAAAATAAATCATCCACCCTCACATAAACCAGTATATTACAAAAGCCACATGAATATTATTTTTATTCAGTAAGTCACACACTGAATATAAAATAAATCTTGTCACAGATGCCACATCTGAAATTGTATCAATCATCAAGGTTTACATATAAGTCACTAGAACAAAATCCACCTGCTGTCTGCTTCTAGAGTGTTAAATGGAGGCACAGTCCTGTATAGTGTCTAGGATATATTGGCCTGTGCTAGCTCAAGGATGGCTTTGATGGGGTGTTCTGTGACCTTCCCTTTCCACTGAAGCTGCCCCTCACCAATGATGACACAAGGCAGTGTCTTGCCATTGAATGTGTACTTGAGTATCTTTCAGGTGTCTTGTTTTGTGCCTTTGAGATGGGGCCTTTATGCACAAACATAAAGTATACATAAACACAGCCACAGCAACTGGCTAATCAGTAAATAAGTAGATTGTGTCTGTGTTGATATTTCTGTTCTCAATCTAATCATTTGTTTGTTTATTTGATGGTTGTTAACTTATCAAAACTGAGCTTGAAAAAAGTGATAAATTAGGTGCATGTTTATTCTCTTGTCTCCAATTTAAAATGATTTTAACAACAACCTTTTGGTGTGTGCATATCTCCAATGAGGTTCAAGGCATAAATAAATTATGCTGAGGGTAGTGGGCCGCCTCTCACATGGTGGCATGCTTTGAAGTTTCTAGCACTCTCAAAACCAGGTTTCCAAACCAAAAAATGAGGTATCTAGAAAACCTACACAGATTTTACTAAGTATTTTCAAGAGTTGGTAAAGATCATTGAAATGCACTTGGAATGTTTTTCTTTACCTTTGTTGTTGAGAATGAAGTGACAGAGTGGTTTTCTTTGAATCCCTGAAAGGATGAGGAGTAGCAAGTGGATAGTCAGGAGGTAAGCTATGCTGTCATCTGAGTTTGAATGCCGGCTTCACCACATAGCTGTGTGACTTTGGGCAAGTTGCTTCCATTTTTTGTGCCCTAGTTTCCACGTCTGGAAAAAAGGGAGGTTGTGATTTACTGGACAGGTTAATACATCAAAGGGCTGAGAAGAGTTTCTGGCATGTGGTAGTAGCCGAACCTACTTGAACCTACTTCATAGCCGAACCTACTTGAACCTACTTCACAGGGCAGTCAGAGCCCTAGATGAGTTCAGACATATAAAATACCTGGGATAACAACTGACTCATTGGGCACCCAGGAAATATCAGCTACTATTATAATTATTCTCAGCTCATCAGTGGGCAAGTTTGCCACTCTCTTCATCTGAAAGTAGATGCTCAATATATGGTGAGTGTTACTGTTATAGTATAATATTATGCTTGGCCCATAATAAGTTCTCAATAAATATTAGTGTCATTACAATATGAAACCATTATTACACCATGAAAATGGCCAGGGATCTTTCATTTTTTTGGACTATAAACATTATCCAAGTTAGATGATTTGGCAAGTGTTTTCTTTGGAAACATTTATAACTCTAGTGTACCCATTCCCTTACCATTCCTTTCTCTTTTGATATTAATTAATTCTATGCCCTGAGATGTCCTTATTCTGGTGTCAATTCCTCTAAATTGGCTCCTCTTTTTAGTTTGCTCTTTAGCAACCTCTTAAATAGTTAAGCTGTAATTCCCCATGTTACCAGTAGGTGCTGATGACTAGCATATGGTATGTTTTAATTTTCACATTTTTTAAGATTGGAAGCTTGGAATTCAGAGGGAGGAAACAGTGTCATACATAGTAAATGAGCACATTGGGAATTGTGTAAAACAAATTGGTCTACAACAAATAATGCCCTCAGATATGGTGTCTTGACAATTCTTATGAGAGATTTTAAAGCCTAAACTTCCCTATTCTTGCCTACTCAATAATTTATATTTAGCAAAGGTCTGAATGACTCTGCCAGGTACTCAGCTGAGTGCTCTGGGAAACAGTCATAAGGAAAAATAAAGAACAGACATTAACTTCACTTTGGCTTTTTCTTGGGAAAATAGTCCAGGAATTGTTTTAATGATAAATCATTCAGAAAACTAGAGCTTTTGTTGATAAAATGGACTTTTTTTGTTAAATGCATATCAGAAATATTAAAGCAAAAATAGACAGTAAAAGTCTGAACATAATATTCAAATGCACCTTGGGATGATGAGCTGCCATAATCCCCTCTCCATCTTGCATCTGAAATAGTGTTCGCAAAGTACCATATTTCCTGGGAGGACTGAATATTCAACCTCACAAAAGAAGGCAATTAAATTTAGTAGTGATCTGAATAAAATGAAATTGCATGATCCAGAACTCTGGATATTTATTTAAGATACACAGTAAATGGCAGGTTGGAGAAATGTGGCTTGTATATCCTTGCTATATGGAAGGCACAGTAGGAAAATATTCAGAGTTCTGGAACATAAGATTTCATCTTCAAGAAAGTTACCTTGAGTTCCTCTGGGGCAGAATGAATATCAATAGGTATTAATTTGTGCATGACTGTTTTCTTTAGTTAATTCATGAAGTAAAGGAGGAAAACAAGACTTAATATGAACTTCAGTCTCTTCATCTGTACAATGGAGTCCTTGTAAAGGCCCTGGAGGACAGTGTAAATGAAAGCATTTATAGACCATTTTTTTGTGGTACTGGGGATTGAACCCAGGCATTCTACCTCTGAGCTACACCCGCAGCCCTATTTTTATTCTTTATTTTTGAAACAGCATCTCACTAAGTTGAAGAGGGCCTCAGTAAGTTGCTGAGGCTGGCCTGGAACCTGTGATCCACCAGTCTCAGCCTCCCAACCACTGGGATTATAGCCATGAGCCACAACTCCTGGCACTTATAGACTGTTAAGTACTATACAAATGGGGAAAGAACATTAAGTGGCTAGTACTTTCCCAACTGTTTGTTTTGTATTTGGAAATGTTATAGGTATACAGCATCTATCTATATAGGAAATTGGAAATATGTGTGTTTTTATTACCAGAGATCTTGTATTTGGCTGCTTTCAAAGTTACATGACTCAGCTGGATGTCCTCAAATTTTACATATTTATTTTATAATGACTGTATACACATGTGGAAATAAGTGTTTACAAGAAATCATGAATTGTCCTTTTTTTTAAAAGATGTACAATATAGGACTAGTGTCTGCCCCTCTTACTCATACAAGTGTCGTTAACACTCTTTAATGGTGGCTTTTAATTTGTTAATCATCATCATAACTCAAAAGCACATCCTCAAAAATCTATATTTAGTAACAGAGTAAAGGCAGAACATACAAATTGACGTTTGTATGTTTTCTTGATTCCAGTTTTGTGCACAGCTAATGTAAGATGCTAGTGACTCACAAAACATATTGTTCAAACATGTTCAGATTGCTAACAGACCATTCTGTTATGCCTTTTAGATTCCAATAAACCATATGAAAATGCTAATTATTGAGTCTACATTAATTTGTATAAATTATGCAAATTGAGCAGCAATTAAGCACTACTGTGGTTGAGGTAGATTCCATGCTACTTTTAACTTAATGTTGGACTGACACAGACTCTGTTCACTAAAATAAATTGTTTTTTTGTTGAGTGTTTACAAAGCAATTTCTGATGGTAATTGGTTGTAGATGACACTATTGTGCATTTCAGTAAGATTTATTTAACCATATGTACCACAACCAAAACACACATCCAGGAAGAACAGTCAAAGAATGGTTCTATGGCAGTTCATTCGTGAAAAAAATAGAGATTCTGTCCATGAAAATAGGCATTCTTCATGAAAGGTATCTTAGAAAATGAAAACAAACAAATGAAATAGCTTGAAGAGATAGAAAGTATAAGGGGAAGAAGTAGAATTTAGCAAGAAGTCAAATCATCTCATTTAGTCTTTATAGTAGAATACTGGGAAGTAATTATAATTTTAGATGCCTCCTGGGTAGATGGATGAGAAATATAGCCCTGCTTTAGTCATACCAGTTGTGTGTACTTTTCCCATGGCACACAAGTTTTACTCAAGTCATTTATGCTTACATAAATATTCTAACCAGAGATCATTCCTGTGTTTGTGAGTGTGTGTGTGTGTGTGTGTGTGTGTGTGTGTGCATGTGCATGCACATATGAGCACTTGATATTGGATAGAGCACTATCTTCATGGTCTTATGAAAGATTGTCACTCGAAGAGTGGCTCAGCCAGTTTCCAGGGATGTTTCCCAGAAGGCTAACTCTGGAAGAGCTCATCTCATCCCATTTCTCTGGAAAGCAGAAATCTGAAGTCATGCTTGATTCTCACTAGACAAAATTCAAGACTAACCATCACCTTTCAGTTTCTGGGATTCATAATTGGTTTGCTGATGCAAAAGTGAAACACATTTACATGATAATTATGAAAGGAGAATAAATCTTTCCTTTCACCAAAAATTATTGTATTAAAAAGTGTGTAAATTATGATTCATGAGTGCAGTAATAGCTTTAATGTTGAAACATGGTGTCAAGGTGAAGAGTAGATGGTGTTAGCTTTTGTTAATTTATTTAACTTTAGTTTCTCTAATCAGCAATGAATTTGGGGAATCTAGATTCATAGCAAGTGATCTATCTTAAAGTTTAACCAAAGTAAAGAGAATATGTTATGAAATTTCTGTTAGGGTCATATTTATGCCATTTATTCTAGTAAGAACCTTAGTAAGATGTATCTAGAAGTTGATTGATTTTACTGGCTTCATAAATTTGTTTTCCATAATCTTCTAACTAATTTTAATTTGACTTGGCTTAAAATATATCAGTATTCTGAAAAATTTAAAGAGTAAATCATTAACTTCAGTATTTATTATTTAATATCTTACTAATTAATAATAAATCTCGAGGACATTTCATTTAAAATTTTATGATGTAAAATATGACTCACTACCTCCTTTGGTTTTCTTTTACAAATCACACGTAATTGTAAGCCCTGTGGTTACTTTTGCCAGGTTTTCTGGTTCTCTGGTAAATTCCTTGAGAAAAAAAAGAGATTTTATTTATTTATTTATTTATTTATTTATTTAAATGTATTATTATTTTTTGTGGTACTGGGGATTGAACCCAGGAGCATTCTACCTTTGAGCTATACCCCCAGCCCTATTTTTATTCTTTATTTTGAAACAGGGTCTCACTAGTTGCGGAGTGCCTCACTAAGTAGCTGAGGCTGGCCGCGAACCCGGATCCTCCGGTCTCGGCCTCCCAAATGCTGGGATTACAAGCGTGCACCACCACACCGGGCAAAAGGAGATTTTAAAAAAAAGGACTGCACATTGACAATTTAATCCACACTACCTCACTAAGTTATTTAGCACAAAAGTATTCAAATGGAATTCTACCTTCAGCAAAAGCAGTGAAACTGAGTCAGGATTTATCACAAACTTATTCCCTGAAATGGAATTATTGCATGTGATGTTGGGGCTACATTGGGCCAAGGGTCTGAAGACCTTTGCCCAGAACCAGCTTCAAGAAGCTTTTGGGCAAGTTTTTCAAACTCTGTACCTGACTGCCCTCGTTTGTAGGACATATTTTAATTATGAAAAAATTAAATACTATTCTTATTTTTCAAGTACTAGAAGATATCTGACCAAGCTTTACTTCTTTTTGTTTTCACTATCAGGTTACCAGAAGTTAAGATCCTTACACCTTTATAGAATTGTCTAGGCTATTCTAGATTTGTAAGTGTGATTTTCTCTAAATCATATATCCAATCTCATTACTTGCTTTCTTAGCAGAGTAGGATGATGCCTGCGGGTGTCATCTTGAGCTGGCAGGATAATGGTAAGTGATGTGGCTTTGTGGTTAGAGAGATGTGGATTTGGATGACGGTTCTTCCACTTACTCACCATTGTTACCTTAGAAAAGTTACTTAAATTTTCTGTGGCTCAGTTTCCTCATTTGTAAAATGGAGGTAATCATAGAACCTAAGTCGTGAGGATTGTGAGGTAATATATATGAGGATGTGGCCCATAATACTCATTTAATTTTATGATCTCTGCTACTGCCCTCATTGTGTCTTTTATGATGATGATATAATTATTAAGTCCAAACTCTTAAGACTTGCATTTGAAAGCCCTACATAATGTGGTCTACTTCCAACCATTTCTTTCCTTATACTATGAACTTTCTTCTAGTACGAGTATGACCTAAATATTGCATGTCATTATGTATTTGAAATTCTAATTTAACTGGGCATCCTAGATTTTCAATGGCTAAATCTGGCTTCTCTACTTACCTGTGTATCCCCCTACTTTCACTGCCTCATCTCCCATCCAAGAAAGCAGAGCCTTCTGGAGTACCTTCTGGAATCTCTACTCTTCTTGCTTCTCAAATATGTTTTGTATAGGATATTTGAGGACAAACCCACTTTAACCATGGCGGTGGCCCCAGCTGCCTGCCTCATTCATTCACTATACTGCTCTGTAATGCTACAGATAGATCTCCCTGTGATTCTCTATCCTAGTCTCACCACAGCCCATGACATTAGGTTTTCTGTGGTTCGACCCA
The DNA here is from genome assembly GCA_004027655.1 of Graphiurus murinus. Classification (NCBI taxonomy): domain Eukaryota; kingdom Metazoa; phylum Chordata; class Mammalia; order Rodentia; family Gliridae; genus Graphiurus; species Graphiurus murinus. Next base: position 20,985 of record PVLC010002251.1, on the reverse strand, counting down.
GCTTTGGCATGTTACAAAATCTCTCCTAGGTAACGATGCTATGCAGCCAGGGTGGTGATTAATTGCTAGGCTCCTGTTGTAAGCTGTTCCTTCTACTTAGAGTATGCCCTCTTCATTCCCTCTTACATATTATTTTCCATTAAGCATTCTACCACCCATGAAGATCCTCCCACAGTACTACCTGCCTTTCATTGGCAGTCAGTTTTCTTGTGCCTGGTTGTCCTTCCCTTGCCTGGCTGAGGATGGGATTCCCTGTCCTTTGTCCCAGTGCTTTGCACAGTGCTGTCAGCACTTCTGACAAACCATCAATGGCTGCCCAGCTGAATGGACTGCATGGCAAGACATCATGACTTCTCTCAATAATTTTATGAAGATACTAATGCAGATATTTACTGATCATTTTATCCTAGACTAACAAATTTTGTAACTCTGTACTGGAATTTTGTAAAGAGGATAACAAATATCTTCATAGAGAATATTAATGAATATCAAGCTCTGTGTGTGTGTGTGTGTGTGTGTGTGTGTGTGTAAGAGAGGGAGAGAGAGAGAGAGAGAGAGAGAGAGAGAGAGAGAGAGAGAGAGAGAGAGAGAGAGAGAGAGAG
>PVLC010002251.1:0-20283 GCA_004027655.1 Graphiurus murinus | reverse complement strand
ATACTGACTTCAACCTGTGGTCTTTCTGTCATAGCCTTCCAGCACTGGCAAGTTTTGGTTTTTAATTTTACCTCGCTACCCTGAATCTTATAGAACTTGTTTCAAAACCAAAAGAGGAGTATTGAAAGTGGTCTAATTATTTACTTAGCAGTTGTGAACTTTGGGGATTGTAGTCTCTGTATGTGAACCCTAGATACTTATTGTGATATCTGTACTTCTGTTTTAAAAAGTTAAGCCAATAGATTTTTTTAAAGATCTTTAACCATCTCAGTGAGCAGTAAAATCTGAATCTATAGCTTGCAATTGAAACTGTTTTTTCCCCAAAGCTTGTGAGGGCTGTTACTCAGTCTAATGTAAACAATTTATTGTTAAAGTTCTAGAATATTTGCATTTTAATTAAAGCAAATTTTAATTAAATTTGAAATTTTGCTCAGAAAAAGCAAGTTTGGGTAGCTAGTGTCCTTGCATGCTAAGGTACCTATTCAGAGACAACTTTGAGAATTCAGTATTTGGTGTCACTTAAATAGAAAAATGGTAAATTTCTTTCTCTTGCTAAATTATTTAAACATCTTCTAGCTGCTTTTGGAGACCCTTCTCAGAGACAGCTAAGAGAGCCTCTGGTAGGGATGCAAACTGGCAACATGTTGAGATATTTTGGATAAAGAGGCAAGGATAAAACAAATTGGATTTGCCTGGCAAAGAGAGAAGTTAGATAGTCCAAAGGGAAACCCTCATAATAGAAATATTTTAATATATTTATGTCTGTTTGAACATCAGGAACAAATATGACCATATTGAAACTAAGTGTTTTCGTACCATATAGGAAATTAATATTGCACCATTGGTCTTTGTTCAGTGTGATGTGGACACATACCGGTAGCCTGGACCTAGAATGAAAAAGCCACATTCAAACCCATTTCCTGCCACTTCAAAGGTGTGCAAACCTTGAGGAAATTGTAGAATAAATATCATAGGACTAGTCATTTCTATGGACCTCACTTTTCCAACTGTCAAATGCAAGTGATAGCCTCTACCTTTTCAATCCCACAGAGCTTTGGTACCAGTTTCCTTTCAAACTGATGATAATAATCAATTTCTCCTTAATGCAAGAATATTAGGAAAGGTGGTGTTTGAATTTTTCTAAATATAATCACAAAATTGAAAGGGCTTATTAATATCCTGAAAGCAAGTACAATGGAAACTGGAACAGATGTCAAAGAATAGATTTGGTGAAAAATATTGCTTAGGCAGGAGGGACATATTAAGGGGCATAAACATTTATGTATACCTCCTATGTGCTAAGTAGTAGGTTACATTGAGGTTTGTCAAGCTTATCTGCTTGGGCCAGGTATGAGCTGCACAGAAATCCTTCTCTGCTGTAGTAGTTAGCTGTGGGGATAGAAAAGAAAGGAGAAAAACTTATTTCTAAATTTTTATTTTTCCCAATCTTTTCTTCCTTTATAGCAAATGCTTACATAATTGGACTCTCTTGGATCCTGCCATTATGTCCTAGGGAATGGAACATGTGGCTTAGGTTCCTGTTTATATCCAGGACCTTCTCCCAAAGTCCACCTATTGTCCATCCCCTGACTGTGTGAGTTACTTTCCCTCTCTTCTCCTTTAGCTCACAGTTTTAGAGAGAGAGAAAGTTTGGCTTCCTTTGGGGAAGGCAAGATAATGAGGGTGCTCCTTTGTTCTTTTCCTCCTGAAATGAAGCGCTGAAAGCAGAGAGTGAGAAGACAGTGGATTCAATTTGGGAATTAAATCAAGCCAATATTATGGGAACACCCTACCTAGGCTACGGTTTAGACACAGGTATCTTCAGGTTAGTACCTTTCCCCCTTGACCTCATAATTCCAATGAGGAGTGCCATTCATTTTACATTGATTAGTGGCAAATGCTACATGTCACTTTGGAAGTTTTGGTGTTGGAGTATGTCTATCCCTTGGTTTAGAAAAACATGATCAATGTGGCTTGGTATAAGATGTTGCTTCTTCTCTGCTATCCCCAAATATCAGCTTGTTTTAATTAGAAATAACTCTAAGGCATCTGTTCAAAATATGTGCACTTTCCTTAATCTGGGGTTACTCAAGGGAATTTCAAAAGGGTTTCTATGTTACATTTGCTAATAAAGAGAAATGTTAAATATAAACAGTATTTCAAGATGAGGAGGAAAATGAAATACCTAAGGCCTTCCCAAGTCCAGCTGGTTCATATTTATATTGCCAGAAGGAGGGATTAGGGAAGCACTGCAAAGGCACAACATCTTCTGCATTCTTAAAATTAAAGAGACAAATCCTTATCTGAAATGAGCTGTGAGCAAGAGAGGGGGAGAAGATAAGAATATCAGCAGTAACAAAGACCAGTTAAAGATTTTTTTTTCATTTTCTCTGAATCTAAAAATGGAATCTCTTTAAATTGCATTATAAAATAGGACCAAAATACAACAAAGAAAAGCTTATACAGTTGCAGATGCTAAGTTTACACTCCTCACGACAGAAATTCTTCTTTAATATCATTCATATCAACCCAGCTTCCCCCAGAGCGGACACCACTTCCTGGGAGTAAATGAACCATTTTTGGTAGCTATTCTCCCAGTTGGTCTCAGGCCACTAGCATCCCATTCAGTTATTGCTTCAGGATACATACTGGTTTCCTAGTGGCTCTAGAATGAATAAATACAGCCCTTAAGACATCCTAACTTCCAGGAGTGGTTTGTGCACAAGGATAATGCAAAATGCGTGTAATGAGATGCTTCAGAAAATTCCAGTATTCTGTTTCATCTAGTGTAAAGCTGGGAAGCAGCCAGACTTGACACATTTGATTAGTCAAAATCATTGACATCCTTGACAAAAGCAAACCTACCCTCTCATAGCTAGTTTCCCTTTCCAGAGCCAAGTTGAGAGACAAAATAAATGTCTAAAAATTTAAGAATCTTTCAGTTACACCAGATGCTTTTGAAAAGAAACAGCTCAGTCATTCAAACAGCTTTATTTTATGGAGTGACATTTTAGATTATGATATGACATTGCAGATTTGACATGGTTGTGCTAATTGCGAGAAAATATGCTACTTTGATCAAACTAGAATGAAGGAAATAGAAAGGCATTGTGGTTCAACTTGTAATAAAGAGCAGCACATCCTCACAGCTTTTTGATTGTTGCTATAGTTATCTATTCCACATGAGATATACAATACAGTTAACATTTCAGTACCAGTAACCTGTTGCATGCTTATTGTTGAAAGGAATTTAACATATAAGCTTTCAAATGAGCTGTTCACGTAATTCTGATTCCTCGTGCTGACTGGCATGGGACAAGAAACTATATGGTATTTAACTGGTTTTATTGTGATGTGACTATGATGGATGTGACAAGGGCCTCTATTATTCGCTTGGGAGTGTGGCCGTTAATGAAGCCATTAGCTGAGCTAAGGCAAGTGAAGAAAATAGGAAAATTACCATTATTCTGAAGCCATTAAGTTGTAATCAACCACCTTCTCTCCTTGCTCAAAAAAGCATCTCCTTTATAAGGCCTCCCTGACTGTCCTTTAAAGATTCATTAATTCATTTACTTTCCAAGGAGATGAGGGTAGATGGCAGAGTTGAAATTTTAATCAGTCCTGCACATCATATTATTAACATTATGGCAGTGTCTGTGTTAATTGCTGAACCATGTCAGGTTAATTTTAAGCCAACTGCATTACAGCAGATGTCATTCTGTTCTGTGCATAACAGAAAGAGATTTCATTTGTGGAGTACTTGAGAGTGCATGAAGTGCCTTAGTGTTCAGTAAAAACACAGAGCAGGCACCATGTTCCCCTATTTTACAGATGAGTGAACTGAGGCTTAATGCTAAATAACCTGAGAAATGACTCAGCCAGCTACACAAGATAGGATGAAATGGATTCCCCACTTAGATTCTCATAAAAGCCTTGGATTATGAATTGTGCTTTCCTTGTGTAGATTCTTTTCTGTAAAAATGAAACTAACATCCAGTTAGCACAGATCTTTTAAAAATGTTTATTTTATGATTTCTTGGTGCAATATACATAATGCACATATCACTTAGTATATTCCCCTCCTGAAAATGAATGACTTGTGCTATATTCTATACTAAGTATATGCCAACAATTTGTAATTACCTGTTTCATCATAGCTAATCAGGGCTTTGTCTCTTTAGTTAACCAATGGCAGTATGTTCTTTTCAACACAGTGTGTTGTATGTACATCAATGTTGAGCAAAGACCAACACAAACAGTGTAAGTCATGTATGCCGTATGCAATGTTGGTGGCTTTAGTTGTCTCAAAAGGCGCTTAGCTCTGCCAAGTTGAGTGAGGTTTACTTCTTTTTTTATTGTAATAATTCGTGCTTTGTATTTATACATTTTTGTTAGGTACAAATTGATAAAGACAAATGTGCACACATTTCTCATCTGACCCTATCCCCAATTCCCACCCCGCTCCCTCGCCCTCCCTCTCTCTCAAGTTCAGTTCAGTGAGTGACCTTGATATAATTGTGTAAGTACATCATGTGCCTTAGGATGCTCCCCCCCCCCCCGTCCATCCCCTTCGGTTAAATCACCTTCATTGTTTATGGAGGGTCTCTACTTTTTCATCTGGGGACCCTCCTATGCTCCATCTTCTCCCTAACATCCGCATATTAGGGAGAACATATGCTTCTTTACTCTTTGTGACTGGCTACTCTCACTTAACATAATGTTTTCAACTTGCATCCATTTCCCTGCAAATAACATGATTTTGTTCTTCTTTATGGCTGAGTAAAATTCCATTGTGTACATATCCCATAGTTTTGTAATCCATTCATCTGTGGATGGACATCTTGGCTGCTTCCATAGTTTGGCTATTGTGAATTGAGCCGCTATAAACATAGATACACATCCATCGGTCTGATAGTTTGGTTTCCATTTTTTGGGGTATATACCCAGTAGTGGAATTGCTGGGTCATATGGTAGGTTCACTCTCATGCGTTTGAGGGTCCTCCATACTGTTTTCTACAGTGGTTGCACAAGTTTGCACTCCCACCAACAATGTATTAGGGTTCCCACTTCTCCACACCCTCGCCAGCAGGTGTTGTTGTTCGTGTTTTTTATGATTGCCATTCTGCGTGGAGTTAGGTGAAATCTCAGGGTAGTTTTGATTTTCATCTCCCTGATTGTCAATGATGTGGAACATTTCCTCATATATTTATTGGCCATTTGTATTTCTTCTTTTCTTAAGTGTCTATTTAGGTCCTTTGCCCATTTTTTGACTGGGTTATTTGTTTTCTTAGCTGGGAGTTTCTTGAGTTCTATGTATATCCTAGATATTAGTCCTCTATCAGAAGAGTAGCTTGCAAAAATTTTCTCCCACTCTGTAGGCTCTCTGTCGAGGTTCTTGATAGTTTCCTTTGCTGTGCAGAAGCTTCTCAGTTTAATGCAATCCCATATATTGATCTTCCTTTGAGCTACTTGTGCTTTTGGGGTCTTGTTGAGAAAGTTTTTACCTGTGCCTATTTGTTCGAGTGTTGGTCCTAGGCCCTCTTCAAGTAGCTGCAAGGTCTCTGGTCTGACTTCCAGGTCCTTGATCCACCTTGAGTTGACTCTTGTGCAGGGTGAGAAAGTGGGGTTTATTTCCATTTTCTGCATATGGTTAACCAGTTTTGCCAACACCATTTGTTAAAGAGGCTATCCTTTTTCCAGTGTATATTTTTGGCTCCTTTGTCAAAGATCAGTTGACTGTAAGCCTGTGGGTCTGTTTCTGAGTCTTCTATTCTGCTCCATTGGTCTATGTATCTATTTTTGTGCCAGTACCATGCTGTTTTTATTACTGTGGCTTGGTAGTAGAGTTTAAAGTCAGGTATTGTGATACCTCCTGCATGATTTTTATTGCTAAGAACTACTTTGGCTATCCTGGACTTTTTGTTTTTCCAGATTAATTCAAGGACTGATTTTTCTATGTCTGTCCTTGGCAATTTCATGGGTATTGCATTGAATTTGTAGATCAGTTTTGGGAGAATGGCCATTTTGATGATATTTATTCTGCCTATCCAAGAGCATGGTAGATCCTTCCATCTACTAAGTTCTTCATCGATTTCCTTCTTCAGGTTTCTGTAATTTTCCTTATAGAGGTCTTTAATCTCCTTGGTTAGGTTTATCCCTAAGTATTTTATTTTTCGGGGTGCGATTGTGAGTGGAATTGCTTTCTGGATTTCTATTTCAGTGGATTTTTGGTTGGTATATAGAAAGGCTTCTGATTTTTTAAGATTGATTTTGTATCCGGACACCTTTCTGAATATGTTGATCAGTTCTATGAGTTTTTTGGTTGAGTTTGTTGGGTCTTCTAAGTATAGTATCATGTCATCTGCAAAAAGGGATAGTTTTAGTTCTTCTTTCCCTATTTTTACCCCTTTGATTTCCTTCTCTTGCCTTATTGCTCTGGCTAGAGTCTCGAGTACTGTATTAAACAGAAGAGGTGATAATGGACATCCTTGTCTTGTTCCTGTCTTTAGTGGGATCTCTTGCAGTTTTTCTCCATTTAATATGATATTGGCTGTAGGCCTATTGTATATTGCCTCTACGAATTTGAGGTATGTTCCTTCTATTCCAATTCTCTGTAGTGCTTTTAGCATGAATGGGTGTTGGATCTTGTCAAATGCTTTTTCAGCATCAATTGAGATGATCATGTGATTTTTGTCTTTGAGTTTGTTTATGTGGTGAATTACATGGATTGTTTTTCATATGTTGAACCAGCCTTGCATCCCTGAGATGAACCCAGCTTGGTCATGGTGTATAATTTTCTTGATGTGGTTTTGAATGCACGTTGCTAGTATCTTGTTTAGCAGTTTTGCATGTAAGTTCATCAATGATATAGGCCTATAGTTTTCTTTTCTTGAGCTGTCTTTATTTGGTTTTGGTATTAGTGTGATGTTGGCTTCATAGAATGTGTTTGGAAGGGTCCCGTTTCTATTTCACGGAATAGCTTGAGGAGTATTGGGATTAGCTCTTCTAAAAATGTTTTATAAAATTCACTTGGAAAACCATCTGATCCTGGATTTTTGTTTGATGGTAAACTCTTTATTGCTGTTTCTATTTCTTTGATTGTTATGGGTCGGTTTAAGTTTTCAATATCTTCTTGACTCAATTTAGGGAGGTTTTATGTGTCTAGGAATTTGTCAATTTCTTTGATATCTTCCATTTTGTTGGAGTACAGTTTTTCAAAATAGTTTCTGACTATCTTCTGTATTTCCATGCTGTCAGTGGTAATATCCCCTTTTTCGTCTCTTATTTTGGTAATTTGGGTTGCTTCTCTCTTTCTTTTGGTCAGATTGGCCAATGGTTTATCTATCTTGTTTATTTTTTCAAGAAACCAGCTTTTAGTTTTGTTGATCTTCTGTATTGTTTTTTTATTCTCTAATTCATTAATTTCTGCTTTGATTTTCATGATTTCCTGTCTTCTCCTGGCTTTGGGACTAGATTGTTTTTGTTTTTCAAGGGCTTTGAGCTGGGTCATTAGGTTATTTATTTGGTGAGTTTCCGTTCTTCTTATGTGGGCACTCAGTGCTATAAATTTCCCTCTTAGTACTGCCTTCACGGTGTCCCAGAGGTTTTGATATGTTGTGTCTCCATTTTCGTTGGTTTCTAGGAATTTCTTAATTTCTCCCCTTACTTCTTCTATGACTCACTCTTCATTCAGCAGTGTGGTGTTCAGTCTCCATGCGCTTACTCGGTTACTTTGGGTCTTCCTGGATTTTATTTCTAGTTTCACTCCATTGTGGTCTGAGAAGATGCAGGGAATTGTGTTGCATTTTTTGAATTTGCTGGTGCTCGCTTTGTGGCCGAGAATCTGGTCTATTTTGGAGAAGGTTCCATGAGCAACTGAGAAGAATGTGAATTCAGTTGTAGTTGGGTGGAAGAGTCTATATGTGTCTAATATGTCCATTTGGTTTATGGTATCCTTTAGGTCTGAGGCGTCTCTGCTGATCTTTTGTTTTGAGGAGCATTCTAGAGATGTAAGAGGAGTATTGAAGTCTCCTAGTATTAGTGTATTGGGATCTATGTGTGTCTTTATATCATTGAGAGTTTGTTTTATGAAAATGGCTGCACATATGTTTGGAGCATAGATGTTGATAATTGTTATTTCCTCCTGCTGGATTGTTCCTTTTACTAGTAAAAAATGACCTTGTTTGTCTCTTCTGGTAAGCTTGAGCTTGAAGTCTAGTTAATCTGATATCATAGTTGCTACTCCTGCTTGTCTCCGAGTTCCATTGGCATGGATTACCTTACTCCAGCCCTTCACCTTTAGTTTGTGGGAATCTTTGCTTGTAAGGTGTGTTTCTTGTAGGCAGCATATAGATGGATTCTGGGTTTTGATCCATTTTGCCACCCCGTGCCTTTTTATTGGGGAATTGAGACCATTTATATTCAGTGTGATTATTGAGAGGTGTTTTTTAATACCTAACATTTTGAGTTTTGATTTCTGTTTGCAGTAGTGTTTGTTCTTCTTTGTTTAGCTGTTTGCTCCTTGGAAGTTATTGTTTCTCTGGTTCTGACATTTACTGCTTAGTTCTTCTTTGTAGTTAATCTCTTTGAGTATTTTCTCTAGTGCTGGTTTGGAAGACAAAAATTCCTTCAGTTTCTGTTTGTCATGGAAGGTTTTTATATCCCCATCAATTTTAAGAGAGAGTTTCGCTGGGTATGAGAATCTTGGCTGCAAGTTATTTTCTTTCAGAGTTTGGAATATGTTTCTCCAGCCTCTCCTGGCTTTCATGACTTGATTCAGGAGGTCTGGAGTGATTCTAATTGGTTTGTCTCTAAATGTCACTTGGCCTTTTACTTTCGTTGCCTTTAAGATTCTCTCCTTTGCCTCTACATTGGTCAATTTGATTACTATGTGGCGTGGTGAGCCTCTTCTTTGGTCTTGTCTTGAGGGATTTCTGTATGTTTCCTGAACCTGTGTGTCGACTTCTCTTTCAATGTTTGGAAAATTCTCTGTTATTATTTCTTTGAAGAGATTGTTTATTCCATAAGTTTCAACTTCTAATTCCTCTTCTATGCCTATTATTCTTACGTTAGCTCTTTTAAAATTGTCCCAGATCTCTTCCATATCCAATTCATATTGTCGTATTTTTTTTTCTAAGTTATAGACTATAGATTCATTTTTGGAGTGGTCATCCTCTAGGAGTGATATTCTATTTTCCATGTGATCTAATCTGTTGATTATAGTTTGTATTGAGGCCTTCATTTCGATTATTTCATCTTTCACTTCCTTCAATACTTCTCTTTGGTTTCTTTTCAGGTCGTCGAATTCTTTGTTTATTTGTTCCTTTATTTCCTCCTTTAATTCTTTCCAGTTTTCCCTGCTTTCTTTCTGAAAATTCTGTATTGTTTCTAGTATTAGAGATCTGAATTGTTCTTCTGGTAATCTCTGCCATTCTGGGTTGGTGAGGTCTCTTATTGAGGGGTGTGGTAGCTCATTGTTTCTTTGTTATTTTTCCTTCCCATGGTCTCCTTGCTCTTGAGTTTATATCTGTAGGGAGAATCTGGTAGTGAATATAGAGTTTTGAGTGTGGAAGTATGATATGGCCTTGGTATGAGACAGGAAAAAGAGGAGAAGAAAAGAGAGAAGGTAAAGTGTTAAGGAGAGGAATATAGATGGCGGGGGAGCTTGTAGAAGGGATAAGGAGGGGATCAACAACCTAAGCAAGTAATTACAAAGCGAGTAATCATCCAAACAAACATAAAAGAATCAAGGTAATAAAAATAAGAACAGGGTAAAAACAGATACAACTTAATACTAAAAAAACATAAACAAAAACAAACAAAAGAGAAAAAAAAAAGACCCCAAAGTCTAAAAACAGCAACTGGACACTAAAACGGACACTGCTAGTTCATAAGTATCAAACTTAAATTTTTGGGTGTGTCTCTGGGATTTTAATTTTCTCTGTCAATGCAGGCAGGGGGTTTTGTTGGTGTTAGCTTATGTCTCTGGGCTGTCCACAGGGCCTGGTTGCATCTCTCTCCCTGCCTTTGCTGTTGGCAGGTGTGCAGTCTAAATGCCGGATCTTTCCAGGTGCCCTACGTGCACTGGGTTCTTCTGCCCTTATGTTCCTAAGCTCTAGAAGGGAGGGTGTTTAAGTCTATCTCTAATATAGTGTTCCCCGCACCTTGGAGGTGCAGACTTACGTATCCGTGCTGCTCGGCCTGTTCCTCCTCCGGTCCGCTGGGGGGTGCCAGAGGTCACTGACCGTCTGGGTAGTTGACAGGAAGTTGGCTGGGCAGGGCTGGTAGCAAGATGGCCTCTGGTTCGTGGTGCAAGCAGTTTTCCCTCTTCCTCCTGGGCTTTTTTCAGCGCCTCTCGTTGCCCCAGTCACGTTTCATCCCCTCTGGTTCACTTTCCTTCTGTCAGGGAACTGTGACCACGGCAGCCCTACTTCAAGCTCTGCTGTGTAGGTAGTCACTTTTCCCTCTTTGCAGCGGTGCGCAGCAGGGGCAGCCCCGTGGAGGGCCGCAGCCCCACCGGGGGGCAGACCTGCAGAGAGGCAGAGTCCCGCAGAGGGGCGCAGACCCGAAGAGGGGCAGACCCGCAGGGGCGCAGACCCGCAGAGGGGCGCAGGCCTACAGGGGCGCAGACCCTCAGGGGGGCAGGCCCGCAGGGGCACGCAGGCCCGCAGAGGGGCGCAGGCCCGCAGGGGCGCAGACCCGCAGAGGGGCGCAGACCGGCAGAGGGGCACAGACCCGCAGAGGGGCAGACCAGCAGGGGCGCAGACCCGCAGGGGTTTACGCTGTTTGTCCCGTCTCACGCATTCCAGTCATTGTGGCTGTTTCAGGGGTCTCCGCTTGCGTAGAGCGTAGTGTCCTGGGGGTGCTCGCTCCATGCCTGCCTGGTCGCTGTGTGAAATTTGTAGCTTACGGCTTCTGGTTGATCACCACAGCTCCAAATCCTGACTCCACAACCAGCCTCTTCGGCACCGTGGCGGCGGGCTTCCTTGGTCGACCTGTTCCGCTTCTGGGCTTTTTTAAAGTTAAGGTTCAAATATTGCTTTTTTTGTTGTTATTTCCTTCGGTTAAAAGGCTCTTTATATGGTAATTTTTGTTCGAAATCACAGAGTCTGGGAAAGGTTGTTTCACCCAGGCGCCATCTTGGATCTCCCCTTGAGGTTTACTTCTTGACAAAGCAGAGTGTTCTGAAAGACACAGGCCTTGCTCTTATGGCCTTTAGAAAATCAGTGTCTCACAAGCAGTGGATAGGACAGTATCTCTTTTAGAAGGATGGTAAGGCCAATTTCACGCTTTATTTTTGACATATTAAGACAATTTTTTCCCCCAGAGCCAGAGTCTCAGTCCATAAATTGTAACAGTCCTCAAATGGACAAATCTTTAAACTACTGTGTGAAGGTATTTTGCATATATAGTCATCACACATTTCAAGGTCCATATGTTGAAAAGTATAAATTTTCATCTTCTACTCTAGGGTGTTGTTTTGGGGTGTGATGCTCCCACCAAGGTTGGGCCGGCTACTGGGAGGACCACTTTGCTTAGCTCACAACCATGCATACACGTGCCCCAGTCTGCAGAGCTGTCGGAGAAAGGCAATCACAGGACAGAAGAAAGTGGGACAGGAACCAAAACAATATTTCTCATCATATTTTTATGAATTTCTCTAGATGGGCTAGAGCCTATAGCAGAGGAAATAACTTGAGACATACTTATTAAAATAATGGGCAAAATAAAAGGCATACTACATAAGAGATTATTCAGTAGTGTGAGATCTTGGGATATCCCTACTTCTTCACAAGTGAGTCCATACATTCATATGGAGCTGTGGTCTCCAAATCACAGGGTATATCACCCAAGGGAGAGCCATGAGAAAATATGTCTGTGAAACCGGGTGGCCTAGCTGTTTGTAAATCAACTGTCCAGTGGTCTCCTGAAACCTCTCTGAGGGGTTTCAATGCTGTGGAAGGCAGAGCCAGGTTTGGAATCTGGGTCTCTAACACGGTTGACCCTGGCACTCAAAGTAGAGTCAACAGACTGGCAGCCTTGGCCTCACTTGACTTCGCTTGTTAGAAATGCCCAATTTCAGGTGCCAGCCCAGCCCTCCAGAATCTAAATATGCATTGCCACAAAACCCCTAGGGGATGCATCTGGACAATAAAATCGACTGAGAAGCTCTTCTATTGAGTGCACACTGCTAACCAGGCTTGGCATTTACTGCCGTATAAATCTTACAGTGAATGAGTAAGATAATGTTCTTCTGCTTTATTTTTGCAAAATAAGTAGAAGGGAATTGCCCTTGACTGAGCCCCTGCTCTGTGCAGGTAACAGTACATTTGCTATGTTATACATCTGCTTGCCCTTCACAGCTATTCGATGAGACAAGCATCATCTTCCTCATCTTACAGACAAGGGATCTGAGGCTAAAAGATACAGAGTGACTTGCACCAGGCCACAGGTTAATTATCAAAGCTGATTTCTAACTCTCAGGTTGTATGATTTCACAGTCTTCCCATGACAGTACGCTGTGAGAGAGGTGAGAGAGGGGATATGGAGAGGATAGAATTGTCTAATTCTTCAGGGCATGTCTGTACAGGAACAATTTCATTATTGTAATTTAATAACTCTAATTATCATGGTGAGGTTCTTATAGTGGCCTTCAGTGTCTCCTGATAAACATGCAAGGATTGATACTTGGTAGTATTGTGAAAAATCCCATTGGCTGTAAGGATATTTTGAGTTGAAATGCTTTCATTGAATGCTTAATTATCGACATGTTTTCCTCTCACCTTTTTACTAACAGGGTTCAAGTAGATGAATAAGTCCTTTTGCTGCTACCATTAATATCACTTATTTATTTTTTCCCTCATTGTTTTGTGAAGGAAGAAGTCTTTTAGGCCACAATAGCTAATTACCTCCCCTGGGAGGGAGCTGGAAAGGCAGAAAACATCGCAAAGGACAATTTGGTTTAAGCTGGTGATTTGCCACAGTGTGCACCAGGGTGGTCACTTTCAGACTTAGAGTGAATGGTTACCAAGTGAGGTACTGAGGCAGGGAGCCAGACAGGCAACCTCCTAGGGTCACAACTCAGGCATTGCATTTTATGTCATGGACTGCCCTAATTCATCATATGATTATAATTTCCCTGTATAAAACACCCTGTCGAAGTTCAAATAATTTTGGAATTCACCATTTGAATTACCTACCTACATTACTTCTTTTGTGTATACTCATGACCATTCTCTAAAAAGTGTCCCAGTTGGCAAATGATTTGATGCCCTAAGAAAACAATATTCTCCTTTCTCTCTCTCTCTTTCTTTCCCCCTCCCCAATTTGGACCAACTAAGAACTGTAATGATAGGTGTGTCCATGTGTGAGTGTGTATATCTGTGTCACAGTTTATCTTTGTTTTAGGCATTATGGCTGCTATGGAGCAGGATTGTAATGAGCTGGTTTTCCTACATGTTTATTGATAATGAGCTTAATATTTTCTCCCTCGTTATATAGGGCAATTCTTTATTAACAAGCTGCCTTCTTTTTCTTTCTTATTTTGTGGCTTCAATCAGCTCTTATGCTATCATAAAAAAGACTGTAAAAAAGACTGTACCTTATTTCCTTTTATTTATTCATTCAGTCATTCATTTATTACATTAAGAACTCACGGATATTTATTGCACTTTATGGATTATAATATAATACTGTTCTTATTTTGTTCTCAACTTCTTACAGTTTCTAGATGCCTAGAATAGACCATAACTATCTTTATCAAATTTTATTCTTAAATGATGCAAAATAGTTGTCCATATTTGTGGGATACACTGTGATAATTTGATACATGTACACAATGTGTAATGATAAAATAATGGTAATTAGGATATCTATCACCTCAAACATTTATCACTTAATTGTGGTGAGAATACTCAAAATCCTTTTTTCTAACTATTTTGGAATATATATCATTTTTATAGTCCCTCTACTGTGCTATAGAATGTAGAGCATCTTCCTCATTTCTAACAAATTTTATATCCATTAGCCAAGCTCTCCATATCCCCCTCCCTCCTCTCCTTCTTAGCCTCTCACAACCACTATTATATTCTCTATTTCTATGAGATCACCTTTCTATTTTCCATATATTAGGAAAACATACAGCATTTCGCTATTTAGAATGACCACGATATGCAATTAACCTGTGTCCATCAACAGATGAGTGGACAAAGAAAACGTGGTACATATACACAAGAGAACACTATTCAGCCATAAAAAGAGTGAAATTCTATCACTATGATAATTATGGCAAATTAAATTAACCAGGTACAGAAAGATCTCTTTTTGAACTTAAAGTTTAAGCCTGTGTCCATTATATCGTGCCACTCTGAGAAGCACTGTGAAGAATATCTAGGTATATTCTCTGACCTTGCTGTGCTTTTTGTTTATCTTTGATTACTATGGTACTCATTGTACTTCAGAGTTGGGTACAGAAGGAACTTTTTGGTGTTGGCCTGTTGTGCTTTTTCATCAAACACATAGGACTTCCCTAATATCCACCATAGAGTGGAATTTAAAATAAAATGGGTATCACTAGGCATACAGATGCAGTTTAGGAATCCCTGTAAACATAGGTAAGATGGCCATGCATTTTGGATAGCCTGGGGAAGTCCTACTTTGTACCCATTTTTTCCAGGTGTAAATATTGGAAATGTCCCCCTTGCCCCTCAAAGATGTGCATATTAGATGATTAATTACATGGTTACCCTAAGCCACTGTCTTTCAAACTTTTGCTTTGCATCAGAATTTCCTGCTGGGCCCTATCCAAGAATTTCTCATTCTTTAGATCTGGGGTATGCCTGAGAATGAACATTTCTAACCAGTTCTAGGGTGCTGCTGGTGCTGCCTTATAGGGATTCTTCACTGAGAACCACTGTACTAAGCATTTAAGAAGTACTCACCAGTAAATGAATGGACGCATGGTTGAGTGAATGCATGGGTGAAGGGATGAATGAATATATCCTGTGCCCACTATGTGACAGGCAGAGTGCTGGTTCATGGGGATGAGATTTAATATAATGGGAGGAGCTAGGCAGAGAGTTAATCAGTGACAGTGATACTACAAGGGGTTCTGTACATAGACACTAGAGGTAATGTTAATTCAATTCATTGGACGTTCACCAACTGAGAGTCTAAATCAGCTGTTTATACTCTTAATTCTTATTTAGAACATTTTGTGTTACATAATTATCTTACTTTTAACAAAATAAATATATATTATTATATATATATATATATTTTTTGCAGTACTGGGGATTGAACTCAGGGGCATTCAACCTCCAAGCTATACCCCCAGCCCTATTTTTATTCTTTATTTTGAAACCGAGTCTCACTAAGTTGCGGAGTGTCTCACTAGGTAGCTGAGGCTGGCCGCGAACCTGGATCCTCAGGTCTCAGCCTCCCGAATGCTGGGATTACAAGCGTGCGCCACCACGCCTGGCTTATATTATTATATTTTATAGAGTAATATTTCCCAGGTAACACAGTTGGTAAGTGGAAGAATTATAATTCTAACACGAGTCTTTTCAGTTCCAGAAACCATCATCTCTCCAGTATATCAGTGGATAATACATTACTTATCACGTGTATATTTTGTCACAAATCATAATGCTTTTAATAGTTATGATAGGTAAAAGACCTTGACCTTTTACTTCTTTTTTCCACCTTCCTCACCTAAAAACCACCAATTTTTTTTGCTTTCTTTGCCAAAAATAACACCAAGCAACTGTTTAGTATTCATCATACATCATGCAATTATCCATGTGCTCGATATTCAACCATGGACAACAGAAACACAATCTCTTTCTGTAAAACACTACATGCAGGGAAGAATAGAATTTTAGAGGAGAGTGATGTGAGAAAGATAAGAGAGATGATAGAATTATTGATATGATTATTTCTGCTATTATGATGATGGAATAAAGTGAGGTGGTGAAACATAACTGGGGGCTAGGTGGTAGGGGACTATAGAGAAAAGACTACTCTGAAAATGTGTTAGTTAAATTTAAGCTGAAAGAAGTTCTGACAATGTGTTAGTTAAATTTTAACTGAAGTTAAGAAGACTTATATGTGAAGAGCTGAGAGAGAACCTTCTGGAAATACGGAAGAGCAAATGCAAAGGCCTGACAAAGAATCTAATTTTGTGTTTTAGGGGACAGAATAAAAGCCAGTGTAGCTGAAGCAAAACAGAAACAGAAGAGAGAAGATGAAAGTCAGAAAGTTATGATTTGCATAGAATCTTATTAGGTCATGATAAGGATTTGGAGTTTTGTCCTATGTGCAATAGAAAGCAAATGGAGCACTTTAAATAGATGGATAACTTCATAAAGACAAGGAAACAATTACAATTAGTTTCTCCCTACTCCTAGAATGAGCATTTCAGTGCTAAGCACAATATGTATGTATGTATGTATGTATGTATGTATGTATGTGTATTTCTCAGATATGTCATGGAAAAAGGATAGATTTATTTCTTTCTACAGTCTGTCTGCATCTACTAGACTGAGTAGTGTTCAAAAGTGACCTGAATCCCAAGGGGATCCAGAATGATAAGGGCCTTATTACTGTACTTATTAAACAAGGAAATTTGAAGGAGTATGGCACATTTCCAAGATATTTATTTTGGCAACAACAGATGGAGTAAAAGATATCCCATGAACTTTTAACTTAATCAGAAAATATACTTAATCACAACAACTCATCCCTCAAGAACTTTAGTAAGATTAAGTTTTCTAAAGTGTTCATTACTTATATAGTGACGAGGGTACTTTTTATTGCTTTTCATAAAACCATTAGAAAAAGTATTCTGTGGACCAGACACTCCAGCTATGTACATTGGCTGATAAGAATCAAACCTTCAGATTCTGTTCTCAACAGACTTTAAATTTGTACTGGAATCTGTCATTGGACTTATTCTCATGTAATCTGGTTTGTGAGAGGAGTCCAAGCTGATGTCATAAATGTTGGCTATCTAGGATCTTACTTGGGTTTAGGAATATTGCCCTGCTTTTTCAGGGCTAAATATTTGGCATGGCATCTATCAATGTTGTGTTGAACCTGAATTACTAACAGATATGCTAGGTACTATGCCCTATTTTTATAACTATCATGTAAATAAAACTGTTGGGACTTATTGTCTACAGAGCCAGGGATATCCTATACCATTAGTATGTTGATTAATATCAAAAAACTTTTCACTTGCAGATATTACTGTTTGTTAATAGAATGTAATTTTTATAACTTGCCATGATGCCACAGCTTAGCTTTATTTAAAGAAAATCTTCACTTTTTCTATCTAGTAAATTATGTTTATAGAGATGTAGTGAGTATGTGACTTAGTACCATTAATGGTCCTAAATGGTATACGATGCAGCAATCTTTGATTTGAATAAAACCTGTAAATCTTCCAAAACCTTTTTCTACCCTATAAAACATTTAATTTTGCATTGGCCCTTAATTTTTAATTTGATCTGCTAAGGACATAAACTGACCTCATGATGTGTTCCTTCATGTAAGGGAGACATAACAGCTAGACATGTGTATGGAGACATACTACCAACTGTAAGGATGACAGCAAACTTAGTAGAAGTCTTTTCTTTTTTATTTTTTTCCTGAAAGAATCCACCATTCCACAATGGCATATGCAGCTTTTAGGCGATTGTCTTGTGGTTTCTGCATCACTCTTCTTTGGATCAGGGGAATATAAAGTGGAAAATGCAAGAACTGAATTTGAGACCCAACGTGTATCATTCAATAATGTTGCATTTTCATTTTATTACTTCTCCAAAAATTCATTAATATTTCTGCTTCAGTAATATCATAGGCATAAAACATTTTCTTTTTTGACTGAGTGAGAGAATCTCTTGTATGGGAACATTACAATGATTCTAATCACATAATGAATATTAAATCAAGTCTTAAGAGTTTGTGCTTCAGTTTCTCATTCTCTATAGGCCAGGTATAGTCAGTGATTAGTGGGAACTCTGTTTAGGTATATGAAACTGTTTTGCATTTGTTGTTGTCATATGCAAAACATTATCTCTTTAGAACAGAAGGGACCTAATTTGTGTGTTACCAGGTATGCATTTATTGAGTGTCTGCTAAATTCAAGAGTGCATGTGATATAAACATGTGACCAAGACATTACCTTTCCCGCCCAGGAATTTAAATTCTCCTCAGGGAGATAATACATGCTCACTAAAACCATATAAAGTAGACTGATTTGAGAGTTATGAAAACTACAGAGACAAAGAGCATGATGAGAATTCAAAGGAAGGACTGCTTTCTTCCTGTAGTGAGGGGTTCAGGTTGGGGGTGAGATTCATTTGGTACAAGAACAGATACGAAAGGACAGTCTAAGTAGAATATATGGGGAAAAAGGTGAAACAAACAAAAGAACACCCGAGGTACTATTTGTAGACCCATTTGTCTGTTTGCAAGATAGGAATTATATCAGGAAGTAACAAATTATCTGAAAGCAAGGGTTTTGGCTTCCTGCAAGATAGGCAGAAGCAGAAAGTAAGGGAATGAAACTCTACTGTGGCCATACTGCTGGCCACTTTGGCTTTTCAGGCAATAGATAACCACTGAAAGTGAGCATTAATAGAACTGTGCCCTAGAATTATGAAGCTGGTAGTCCTAGATTGGAGAGACTGTGGCCAGGGAATCTAGTTAGGAAGTCATTTGGGAAAAATAGGCAACGGCGTTAGCAGCTAATGGAACCTTTAACTATAGGTACTTGATATATCCTTTTATTTTTAGAATGAGCAATTTTCCCTCAGTTCATAGTTTCATTTGGACATAGTAGTTTGTAAATGCTCATGTATGCTACACAGATCTAGTAAGATAAAAATATCTA
Source organism: Graphiurus murinus (assembly GCA_004027655.1). Lineage (NCBI taxonomy): Eukaryota > Metazoa > Chordata > Mammalia > Rodentia > Gliridae > Graphiurus > Graphiurus murinus. The sequence goes on along the minus strand of PVLC010002251.1, from coordinate 1,388 downwards.
GAATGTGGAATCTGTGTCTTTTCTTGGGTCCCATCTCTGGAAACCATCCTCATCCAGTGTTTCTTAAACTTCAGTGTGCCAAAGGATCACTGTGGTTTTTTTTTGTTTGTTTGTTTTTTTTTTTTTTTTTTTTTTTTTTTTTTTTTTTTTTTTTTTTGCGGTACTGGGGATTGAACTCAGGGGCATTCTACCTCCGAGCTATACCCCCAGCCCTATTTTTTATTCTGTATTTTGAAACCAGGTCTCACTAAGTTGTGGAGTGCCTCACTAGGTAGCTGAGGCTGGCTGCGAACCCGGATCCTCTGGTCTCAGCCTCCCGAATGCTGGGATTACAAGCTTACGCCACCATGCCTGGCTTAGGATCACTGTTGATGGAATTTTAGGTTTCATCGGACCAAAGTGTTGCTATCTGGTGGTGACACTCTGAGAAATACCATTTTGATCTCTGTGGGGGTAAGAGGCATGTGTCTCTGCCCACAAGTGGCATGCTTTCCTGATAGGCTGGAGAAATCTGGAGTATGAAAGGGGCCAGAGCTCCTCCTGTGGGCTTATTATTATGCTGGCCATTTTATATACTTTCATTTCATACACCCTACGTGTGTACAATCAAAGGGTCATATCTGCTCTTGCTTCTGTTACTGTCAATCTCCTCTGCCCTCACTGCCAACCTCTTTCATCCCTTGATATTTACTGGTGACTCAGCAGATGCCATATGCTAAGCAGGACATTAGAGTATCATGTAGCCAATTCGGTTCAGCCGTTCCTCCCACTGCCCATCAGTTGTGGTTTCCTAAAATATTTTCAGGAAGCTTTATGCTGCATTGTGTCACACTCTTGGCCAGGCTTCGAGTGTAGGAAGGAGGTCACCTGTTCTCACCACCCAGTGCTGGTGGGTTCCCCTTTTATCCACTACTTCCAGTGCTTTGCCATGCAGAGTTCTCATTATTTGCATATTGTAACTTTCTGTCACTGTGATGTCTGACCACATCTAAGGATGCAGCCAAACAAAACACTGCTTCCCATTTACTTTAACACATCTATTCTAGTCTTTCAGGCTTACATATTACCATGAAGTGGGGAATACTTTTAACAGAATAGACTCAGCCGGGCATGGTGGCACACGCTTGTAATCCCAGCATTTGGGAGACTGAGACCGGAGGATCCGGGTTCGAGGCCAGCCTCAGCTACCTAGTGAGGTACTCCGCAACTTAGTGAGACCCTGTTTCAAAATAAAGAATAAAAAATAGGGCTGGGGGTGTAGCTCGGAGGTAGAATGCCCCTGAGTTCAATCCCCAGTACCGCAAAAAAAAAAAAAAAAAAAAAAAAAAAAAAAAAAAAAAAAAAAAAAAAAAAAAAAAAAAAAAAAAAAAAAAAAAAAAAAAAAAAAA
>PVLC010002250.1:0-118905 GCA_004027655.1 Graphiurus murinus | reverse complement strand
TAACGATACATGTGCTCACAATTCTCATTTGACCCCTTCCCCAAATTCCCACCCCGCTCCCTCGCCTTCCCTCCCTCTCAAGTTCAGTTTAGTGAGTGACCTTGATATACATTAGTGTCCCCCCCGCCCCCGTCCAACCCCCTCGGCTAAATCAACTTCTTTGCTTTCGAGGGTCTCTCCTTTTTCATCTGGAGACCCTCTTATGCCCCATCTTCTCCCTAGCATCCGCAAATTAGGGAGAACATATGCCTTTTTACTCTTTGTGACTGGCTAATCTCACTTAACATAATGTTTTCCAGTTGCCTCCATTTCCCTGCAAATAACATGATTTTGTTCTTCTTTATGGCTGAGTAAAATTCCATTGTGTACATATCCCATAGTTTTGTAATCCATTCATCTGTCGATGGACATCTTGGCTGGGGGAACCACTATACTTTCTAATGGAAAATAACTTTTCTTTGAGAGGAAGTCAATTGACAAATAACAATGCTAGTTTTACCTCATAATTATGAGATAACATTTTCTGCCCCAACAGTTTATGACAAAGTAAGATTATATTGGAGAAACTTAGGGTTTTAGAGATGGAAGGATCTGAAAGACAATCCATTCTGTACTTTTTACTGGTGATGAACTTTTGGGACCTTTCACTGTATCTTCCCTTGCAAACCATGTACATTCTGTGAGAGAGGATATACTCATGCCCTTGAATGGAAACATCTTTCCACCAGGCTACTTTGACGTACAAAATAGCCCACTCCCAGCTGAGCATGATGATGCATGCCTATATTCCCAATACTTGGGAGGCTGAGACAGGAGGATTGAAGGTTCGAGGCTAACATGTGGCGATTTAGTGAGGCCCGCAGCAACTTAGCAAGACCCTGTTTCAAAAATAAAAACATAAAAATGGCTGTGGGTGTAGCTTGGAGGTAGAAGCCCCTGGGTTCAATCTCAGTACAAAAAAAAAAATTCCACTGCCCAACCACTCAGGAAATAGTAGTGTAGTGGTTTTAATAGGCCATATTCAAAACAGTCTTTTTCTCCCCAGTACTACAGATTGAATAAACTAGTCTTTAAATGGACCTGAATTGTAGAGGAAATGGGAGGCAACATAAGAGCTCAAATTCTGGCGTCTGACTGCCTGGGCTTCTGTCTGCCCTCCACCCCAGGCCAGCTGGGAGACTTGAGCAATGTTACTTCACCTCTTTCCTTCAGCCTCAGGTCCCTCATCTACAGAATGGGGTAATAACTCTAACCCTAACTACCTCCCTCATAAGGCTGGTATAAGAATTTAAGATAATCCAAGTAACACATTTCACACAATTCCTGGATGTAGTGTTAATTGATTAATGTGGCATTATTGTCATTATTTATAATGATGATAATAATAATAATAGCAGTTGGTTGCAATACATCACATTGAGAAACCTTGGCAGCCACTTACGTTTTGTAAGAAGTTTACTCAATAATCTAGTAATGGTGTCACAAATGGCTCTTTTGGCAAAACATCATTACTTTTGGGCAGGCGTGGTGGACTTAATCCATCCTTAGTATAACAAAAATAAATTACTAAGACATGTGACATAAAGCTCCAGAACACTAGGCTTATAAAAATCATGTTGCTGAAATATCAGTGGGGAGTAACTCAATTGCAAAAGAGCCAAAAGATGCCATCTGATCCAAACCTGTCTTTTGACATAGTCATTTTGTCAAGATTTTTCTTTCTCTATGATAGAGAAGTGGCAGTAATATGACCAATTGGAATACTCATGTGTGCTTGGGATCTGCCTTTCCAGAGAAACTGCTGGGCAGCACTAGCTCACCAGCTATGTGGGAGTAAGGAGGTGTTTCCTGGGAGCAAGGAACTCAGGCCTTGTCGCTAACGCCACTTTTGTTTCCGCAGAATGTGGTGAAGCTAATGCGAGGTCTTCTCCAGTGCATGATGAGACAGGTAGGAGGAAGGTGACACACAGATGCGTGCTTACAGGGCATCTGAGTGGACATTCAGTGCCATTTTATTAATTTATTATTATACTTGTATTGGTGCATTGTAATTATATATCATAATGAGATTCAAAGTGATATGAACACACACACGCATAACACTTGACACTTTTCCCTCTGCATCCCATCCCACTCCTCTCTCCTCCCTCCTCGGACATATTAGTGAGATTGGTAGTAATACCTTCATATATGGACCTAATATTATTTGAATTGTTTCCTTCCTCAGTCCTCCTTTTTCCCCTCCCCACCTCCCTCCCCCAATCTCCTTCCACTATTCTATGGGTCTCTTTCATTTATCTTAGTCCCCTTTTTTGTGCTACTAGAGATTGAACTCAGGGACGTTCTACCTCTGAGCCATACCCCCAACCCTTTTGTGCTTTTGAAACAGTGTCTCACTAAGTTGCTGAAGCTATTCTCAAATCTCTGATCCTTCTCTCACAGCGCCTAAGTACTGGGATAACAGGTGTGCGCCACCACTACCACATATCTTTAGTCCTTTTGTTTTCTGTTTTTTGTTTGTTTGTTTGCAGGGCTGGGAATTGAATTCAGAGGCATTCTACCTCCAAGCTACACCCGCAGCCCTATTTTTTATTCTTTATTTTTGAAACAGGGTCTTACTAAGTTGTGGAGGGCCTCACTAAGTAGCTGAGGCTGGCCACGAACCTACGAAACTCCTGTCTCAACCTCCCAAGTACTGGGATTACAAGCATTTGCCACCAGGCCCAGCTTGGTTTTCTGTTTTTACTCTAGCTTCCAGATATGAAAGAAAACTTGCAACCCTTGACTTTTTGAGACTAGCTGATATCACTTAGTATAATATTCTGTAGTTCCATCATAATTTTGTTTTTTTATGGCTAAATAAAATTCTCTTGCATATATATACCACATTTTCTTTATCCATTCATCTGTTGATGGACATATAGGTTCCATAATTTGACTATTGTAAATTGTGCTACAATAAACATGGGTATGTATGTATCTCTATAGTATTCTGTCTTTGTGACAGTTAACATGCTTAATACATTTTGAACTTCTCAAGAGGAAGAACAATTGAAAATATTTTTATTTACTTTCTACTCTTAAAGTGATCTTCCATAATTTTATTATATTATAGAAACACAATCTCCAATGCCACTGTTTCTGAGACTTTTTTTGAAGTTACATATACAAAAGGAAAACATGTCTGTAAAAAAATTGAGAAAATATATTTTTAAAAAGCCACTCCTAGAAAGCAATGGGCTGTTATTTATTCTGACAAGTTTATAAAAAGGTATCTTTTTATTTGAAATGTAGTGCTTGAATTTTTCAAACTTAATATTACTATCTATGGTATTTTAAAAATACCATGATGGGTAAGTAAAACAATTCATTGAGCACGTAATATATAATATATAATATATATAATATATATAGTATAATATATATATTATACTAGAATCTGCACAGATTTCAGTAATGAATGCAATACAGTGCCATCCTCAGTCAACATGTTCAAAGACATAGTTATTCTTTTCCTTTCAGCATTAGGAAATGAGAAGTTGGAATTTAAACAGGTCCTCTTCCTTCCCTCCCTGCCTCCTTGAGTACTTAACCATGTGCCACAGCTGGGGATCTGTAAACAAGGACAACCTTTGGCACAACCCTCACTTCTTCAGAGCTTGTTAAACTCCCCTGGACTGGGACATTTCCAGTGACTTGGTGGAAGGAATCCCAAGCACACCACCTATGTATAATGCTCACTAGCAACTGCTTCCCATCCCTTTGGTTTCTAGAGGTAGCAGATAAGAAGTCTAGACCCAGGTGATTGCCCCAGATGTGACCTCTGCCAGCCATAAACCTGTGTAGATGTGTATAACCATCTTGCTTTCTCCCCAGGTGGACAAAGTGGAGAAATTCAAACATACTCAGAGTACCAAGGATAGCCTGCACGCCAAGTATAACACTGCCAACTGCAGTACCGTGGTGGGTGATGACCAGTGGGGCCACCTCCAGGTGGATGCCACCTCCCTCTTCATCCTATTCCTGGCCCAGATGACTGCCTCTGGTGAGCCAGGGCCATTTGAGCCCAATATACAGGGAGTGACAATCGAGAAAGGGAATGGGGATAGAAGTAATGTCTTAGACTGTTTGTGCTATGATTAAAATACCTGAGACTGGGAAATTCTAAGAGAACAGAAACTTATTTTCTTACAGTTCTAGAAGCTGGAAAGTCTAAGATGAAGGCACCAAGAGGGTCAGTTGTCTGGTGAGGGCTGCATCCTCTGAAGGGGAGGAATGCCATGTCTTCACATGGCAGAAGGAAGGAGGACAAGAGAACTAAAAGCTGTGTGAAGCTTCTTTTCATTTATTTTTATTTTTTAAAAAAATATTTGTGCATTATAATTTACATAATAATGCCATTGTGATATGTTCATGTATGCACATAGCATAATTGGATCCATTTAATTCCCAGCACCTTCCCCTTTTTCCCCTTCTCCCTCCCTCTGACCTCCCCCCTCTAATCTCCTGTTCTCCCTTCTGTATTCATGAGATCCTTTTTTCAGTTTTTTTTTTTTTGTTGTTGTTGTTTGTTTTTTTCTCTAGCTTCCACATGATAGAAAACATATGGCCCTCAACTTTCTGAGTCTGGCTTATTTCATTTAGCATGATGTTCTCTAGTTCCATCCATTTTCCTGCAAATGACATAATTTCATTAATGAAGCTCCTTTTATAAGGGTCTAATTCTACTCACGAGGAGTCTTCAAGGCCTGATCACCTCATATAGGCCCCATCTCTAAATACATATTTGCAACACTGAATTTTGAAGGGAACACATTCAAATTAAGCAGGTTATACAAAGGAAAAGTACACTTCTCTGTATCACATGCAGTTCTGTCTGTGATAGGGCAGGAAATGCAGGGACCCTGTCTGGGACCTACAGACAAGATAGCCTCCGCCTGGCCATTTGTCAACATGCCTGGCTCAGACTTTTTTGATGCCTTAGTATAAAAAATGAATATAAAAGGAAAGTTATTTATTTCCTACTGTGATATTTGTAATTGTCAGTTCTCTTCACAACACAACCTTATGACATCATGTTTTGTTTTTACTAGGCTTACGTATTATTTTCACCCTCGATGAGGTGGCCTTCGTACAGAATCTTGTTTTCTACATAGAAGCTGCATATAAAGTAGCTGTAAGTATCAATGCTGGTAGACTTTTTCAGGTGTGTCATATGTCAAAAAGAAAAAAAATTCTATCATTCTTTGACACCTAGGCTACTTGGGGTTAAGCAGAGAGTTAACAAGACTAGAATTATAAGATTGTGTCACCTCTACCTGCATATGTCCTGAGATATAACGGTAGGCCTTATGTTTTTAGAATGCTCCACAATCTCTAAATCTATTATGCTTATCTTAAATAAGACCCTAAAATATCCCTTGGGCTATGTACATGTCAGCCTGAGTAAAGCTGAAGAGGTGGCAGCATTAGCATCTTGGTGGGAAATGGGGTCCCCTAGGGTTCATCTCAGCCAGCCCACAGGGAAAGGGGCTGAGCCATGGGCATAAACAGGCATAAAGCCTACTTCTTCTGGGGTTTTGTCTGGTTTTGAAGGTAGAACCTGATGTACTTCTAGACATCAACTGAACTGTGAAAATCTGACTATCAGGGCAGTAAGGAAAGGGCAGAGGTTTTGTGTTTTTTTGTTTTTGTTTTTAAGCCTCTATGGCCTAGGGAAAGGTCAGCACACTTGTTCCACAAATGGCCAAAGAATAAATATTTTCAGCCTTGCGGGCCCTCTAGCCTCTGTTGTGGCTACTCAACTCTGCATTTATAACATGAATCAGCATAGACATATGTACACAAATGAGCATGTCTGTATCCCAAATAAACTTTACAAAAATAGGTGGCAGGATTTGGTCCAAGGACTGTAGTTCACTGACCCTAGGTTGAAAGCAGCCAATTTCATTAAGGGTCAAGCTTTTTCTCCCAGGGGACATTTGGCAGTGCCTGGAGACAATTTTGATAGTCACAAGTAGGGGAGGGGTGCAACTCATTTGGCAGGCAGAGGAGGCCAGGAATACTGCTAAACATCCTATGATGTGCAGGATGGCCCCCCACAACATAGCACTATCTTGCTCAAAATATCAGTACTGGCATCAAGTACAGTGGTGCATGACTGTAATCCCAGTGCTTAGGAGGTTGAGACATGAGGATGGCAGGTAGACCTTCAGTAACTTAGCAAAACCCTGTTGTAAAATAAAGCTGGGGGTGTAGCTCAGTTGTACAATACCACTGGGTTCAATCCCAAGTACTGCAAAATGTCAGTAATAAGAAAGTTGACAAACCCTAGCCTAAAAAACTTGAGAAGACTTTGTGGAATGGATAGGACTTTAATTAAACCTTAGGGAATGAGTAGGGTTTAGATAAGCAGAAGGGAGGAGAAAGGATGTTCGGGTATGGAAATAGCAAGAGCAGCCAGCAGCCCAGGAGGTAGGAACAGCCTCTGATGTGTGGGGCTTGGTAGGGGTGATTGGGGAGGGGATGTGGGGTAGAGTGATTGGAGAAGAAGGAACAGACTTAGGGTGAAAATTGACATTGGAAAAGAATAGAAAATGAGGTCAGCTTGTGAGCATGTAGAGAGTAGAGGCCAGGATATGGAAGATATGTCCATGCAGAGGGGAGGGAGAGGTGGATGTGATCCACCAGGGAAGAAACTGTCTTTTTAGACTTTATATTAGGGGGGTGAACTGATTAAAACAGTTTGGGGGGATGAGTCTCATGGCTGTGGGGTCAGAGATGGGTTGGAGTGGGTGACATGAAGAGTAGTGAGGGAAAGATGCACAGACCCAGCTAGAAGGCCTGCCCTCAGGGTAGAGGTGAAAGTTGCTCTAGTTTATCTACATTTCTGTGTTCACATTTTGTAAATGTTCCCTCTTTGGAGATTAAAAAATAAAGATCAACATTGTGGCATCGATTCTGTTCTTGTGGTGTCATAATCTTTCAATAGTGTGTGTGGTATTTCAAAACAGCATCCAGTACTTGGGTGTTTAAATGAAAATATAAATCTGAATAACCAAAGTTAAGTACAGATGTATTGAGTCTTCTGTGTGACAAGTGTATTCTTGAAAATTCATGTTAATTTTTGTGGTACTGAGATTGAACCCAGGGGCATTTTCTACCTCTGAGCCATACCCTCAGCCCTTTTTTATTTTTTGTTTTGAAACATGGCCTCAGTAAGTTACCACTTGTGATCCTCCTGTCTTAGCCTTCCAAGTACTGGGATTATAGGCATGTGGCACCAGGCCCAGCTATTAATTGGTTTTTAAATGCCATGTATGCTCACTGTTCTGTGCCTCACTTGACTTTGGATCCAGTTACTTACTGAGCATTTTTGTACCCGAGGTAATACTAAAAATGAGTTTTATATTATTTTAAATGGACTTGTTGGCTTCAACTAGTTATAGTCCATATTTTAAAGTTTCTTTATTCCAGCTTACAATTTAATATAAGTTCAAAAGCATTGGCTAAATAGAGAGGCAGCACTTTATTTGATTTTAAGATAAATACAACATTTTGTTCTCTACAAATCAGCAGTCCCTTATAAGTTAATATCTTTGAGAAATAAGAGATTTGAGAGTGTTTTTGCATGCACTTTTGTTCCACTTGAGTATTTTCTTCTAAAATTCAGCACAAAGGTCACATGAACTGAAACTCAGGAGGACTGGAATGTGAGTATATAAAGACATGAAGTTGAGAGCCTTTGAGAAGCTATACTCATGTTTCATTATGCCTGTGGTAACGTAAGGGAAACATTTTCCATAGCACTTCTCATATACCTCTTTCTCCCCCCTCTGACAACTCCCATTTTTCTCCCCCAGGATTATGGAATGTGGGAGCGTGGAGATAAGACTAATCAGGGCATCCCAGAATTGAATGCAAGCTCTGTGGGAATGGCTAAGGTGACAGTCATCTTGTTTGCTCTTCCTTTTGTGTGTTTTTACTGCTTTGCTTGGGTTCTTCATTAGGAGTTTGGACTTAATCTGATTAGCACATTTATCAAAAGTCAACAGCAAGTATGTGAAATTGAAGAGGTACCTGTGACCCAGCCAACTGAAATTAGAGGTCAAGAAAGTAGGTTTCCTCTGCTGAAATCTGCATGTGGCCAAAAATAAGTGTGTTCTGTCCCTATTATTTGTTGTGATCACCCATGGGTCAAAGCTCTTGCTGTTGTTTAAGAAGCTGCAAGCAGGATGTCCATCTAATCTTCCTTTCTGGGGCATAGAGAAGCTTAAAGAATATGAGTACTTTGTAGGTTGGCTCACAAGACCAAAGTAGAGTTTTGGATAGAGTGAAACACCAGAGCCAGAATTTTTAAAGCAACTATAAATATGTTCCATTAAGGTAAACTAATAGAAAGCATACTTGTTACAAAAGAATTAAGATTCTGAAGTACCAGATGTGCTAATAGCAGAAGTTAGCTGCTAAAATAAGTGAAAGAAAATCCAATCATGAATTTAGGACACACACACTCACACACACACACACACACACACACACACACACACACACACACAGGAGGTATTTTGAACTTGTTAGTATTTCAGTTTGGGGTTGAATACTAATTTCATTTTGGGAAAGTGATTGATAACCATCCAGAGAGTAATTCACACCTGTGTTTATAGGCAGCGCTTGAGGCAATTGATGAGCTGGACCTTTTTGGAGCCCATGGAGGACGCAAGTCAGTGATCCATGTCCTCCCTGATGAGGTCCAGCACTGCCAGGTAACAACTCAGGCTTCTTCATTCCAGAGACCAGGGAAGGAGAATTGTAAAGGTGAAGGCCTGAGCCCCTGTTCCAATTCCTCACCTTGCAAGTTTGCTGGCACTTGGCTTCTTTGAGCTTTAATTTTCTCATCCATAAAAGGGGCTTGCTGGGCCTGTTCCATCCTCTCTCACAAGATAATTATAAGGATCAGAGTAAATCCACTTAGTTTGTCCAGGCACATTGTAGCCAGACAGTACTATGCAGACATAAGATGAAGCTAGGCGTGGTAGAGTATGCCTGTGGTAGAGTATGCCTGTAATTCCAGTACTTGGGAGGCTGAGATCCTAGGTTCAAGCCTAGCCTCAGAAATTTAACAAGACCCTCAGAAACTTATTAAGACCTTGTTTAAAAAACAGGGCTGGGAGTATAGTCAAAGGCAAAAAAAAAAAAAAAAAGTGCCCCTGGGTTCAATCCCCAATACGAAAAAACAACAACAACAAAAAAGACAAGATGATGCTATATACATGGAGTCAACAATCAAAGCAGCCTTGTTTTGCTAGAGGCAAAATCTTTTATGTGGTTTTGGAGCACATAAGCGGTTTTCTCTCAGATTTATTTCATAACACCCCCAAATTGAATGAGTCGCAAGGACTATTTCACTTGGAGAAGGAACAGAATGGGTAGTGGAAGAGAGATGAGGTAGGAGATATGGCAAATTAATAGAACTTCCCTGAAATACAGATCAGAGAAAAGAGTGATTAATACAGATTGGGAGACTCCATTAAGCAGACAGTAAATCATCAGTTGCTAAGTCAATTAGCCAACTCTTCATGAGGACCCACTGTGTGCTAGGACTAAAGTGAATCAGATGCATAAGGATTTATAAATAGAGAACTTCTGGTGGGAGTTTGTGATGGAGGCAGAGAAAGCCTAGGGAGAATTGACTACAGTCATGCACAGCATAATGACATTTTTGTCAATAAGTGACCACTTGTACTACAGTGGCTACACCATACAGCCTAGGTGTGTAGCAGGTTTATGTAAGTACAGTCTATGATAGTCAAACAATGAGAGAATCACCTAAGGTTGTTTTTCTCAGAATATATATCTCATTAAGTAGCTCATGACTATAATTAAAGAACTATGTTCAGAGGCTAATTTTCTATAAAAAATAAGGCTTTAGGTGGTAAGGGATGTAGCTCAGTCATAGGGCACTTGCCTAGCACATGTGAGGCCCTGGATTTAACTTCCAGCACTGAAAAAAGTGAAAATAAAGCTTTATTTCTGCAGCTGAAGAGTCCCTTCCATCTTTATCCCACATTCAAGTTCACTCCATTTTCCCAATTTAAGTAGTCCTTATGGAGACTCTGGTATTTCTTGGGGTACAATTTAATAGAGGTGCACTGGTATGTGTTTTAATAGATGAGTGGTCTAGTGGGACGGCATGAGTGTTGCAGCCAGAGGGGCCTGATTTAGAATTCTAGCTCAGTCAATTGCTGGCTGAATCCCCCTGGGCATAAGTCTCTGAGTCTCAGATTCTTAGAATCTTCAAGTATGAATTGGACATAATACCTTAGTTCCTTTCTCACATGGAATATTTGATAAGCTTATGTTTGCAGAGGTCTATAGCCTTGTGATTGTAAATGTTAGATGTCAGCATTACCTCCTTTTCCTGCCCAAATGGTTCCTTATTTCAACTGGCTTATACATTTATAGTGCCTAATCTAGCCACCCTAAAGTTGAGTAATATTATAATGTTCTAAGTAATCCTGGGAAGATTCTAGGACAAAACCAATTCTGTTGTTTAACATTTGCCTGAGTATTTGTGAGATCTTCTGGGTTTGACTCTTCCTTTAAGCAGTTTCTGGAGCATCCAATCCTACTGGTCCCATTCCACAGAAGCAGGCCAATTCTCTGTGCTGGCTCCACACGTGCATCTTTTCTGGTCTCTATCTTTATAGCCAGGGCCAACACATGTAGCCCTGTAGTTCCTCCTTGGCATGTCCTAAAGTCTAGCCAAGTCAACAGAGGGCATGGAGGAAGGGAAGTCTGGCAGTTCTCAGCACAGACTCCAGGCAGTACTATGTCCTCTCTAACCCCTACTTGTCCTCCAAGGAGCAGGAAGTGTTTGCTGGGGATACAAGTTTGTTCAATGGGTTCCATGTTGGTAGTTCACTGCTCTACCCCAAGTTGGCAAACTCATGTGAATGTTCCCTTGGGGATAAGGTCATAGTCTCTAGATGCTGCATCTAACTATTAGTGATTTTCCAGGTTAAACCACCGTTTTGTTTCTCATTCAGTCTATTCTGTTCTCCATGCTGCCAAGAGCATCAACATCTAAAGAGATTGACGCTGGCCTTCTTTCCATTATTTCTTTCCCGGCTTTTGCAGTGGAAGATGTGAACCTTGTGAATGTGACCAAAAGTGAAATTATTTCCAAACTACAGGTAAGCACTGGTCACACTGGTGCCCTTATACCCTGTGTTAAATGGTACATGATGGCATGGAGCAGCTCACTTGTGAGGTTAATTGCTTGGATTATCTAAGTAGACTCATGAAGTATCCAAAGCTGAGTCTACAGGTGAGAAAATGATGTCTCAGAATAATTAAGGGACTTAGTTTTCTTCCTAAGCAGCAGAACTTGTACTCAAGCAGAGAACTTTGAACTCCAGTTCCTACCACTACGTTGCTTCAAAGGCAGGGCTACTTAACCCTTTAGAGATCAGAGACAGGCTCCTTTGAGAATCTTTTGAAAGCCATAGAGTCACTGCCAGAAAAAAAATGCACATGTCCCAATTTCACACAATTTTAGGGGACTTAGCAAACCTACAGTTAGATTATGGTTACTGTGATTTCTGTTAAATATTCCAGCCAACTGAAATTATCAGTACAATTACCAAAGAATGCAAGTTTCCTAAACAGATCTACATGTTGATGACTCTCCTTAAGGTCAATGAAAGATGCTTTAGGTCCTTGGAAATGGGTTAAAGGTCTCCAATCAAATTTTCAGAAGAAAGCAACTGTAGTGGCAGATTTTGTGGAAGAAAGGAATCTCTTTAGGGAGTTGAGGAAGGGAACACAGTACTTACAGGAGGGGTGGGTTCTAGGCTGAGCCTGCTGGGGTGACTCCCAGAACCACAAAGCCAATGCTAGAGCAGGTCTACCATGGGGGCCACACACTGAAGCAATGAGAGTGGGCTCCCAAATCTGTTGTCTAGGAATTAAAGCATTGGAGGAAGACAGTGTTGTGCTTGCCCTCCTTTCATGGCACCCAGAAAGCTGGAGAAGAACCCTGGAGCCTGCAGCAAGGGAGTCAGCAGCTGGTTCTGAGTGCAGCAAGCCCCTCCCTCCCTCCCTTCTTGCCAAACTTTGATGATAGAGCCTCCTCTGCATGCAAAACCTGACTGCAAGAAGTCTGGGGAATATTCTTTTAGCTTCACAGTCTTTCAAGAGGAGAGCCAGCCAGTCCCAAGATCTGCCTTGATGGTGTCTCTAAGTAGTGAGGATCCCTTTGCCTCTGTGTGATGCAGTAAATTACAATGAAAGAGTGATCATTCACTGAATTCATAGTTACTGTCATAGCCCATAATCTCTAATGGAATGTTTTAGCATTCCTTTTTAAGTATTGATCAAGCCCAAATTTACCTTCTTATTTAGAAAATAATTCTAAGCCAGGCACATACTTGTGGTTCCAGTACTTGGGAGGCTAAGACAGGAGGATCACAGGTTCAAGGCCAGCCTCATCAAATTAGTGAGACCCTCAGCAGTTTATCAAGAAACCTGTTTCAAAATGAAAAATAAATAGGGCTGAGTGTGTAGCCCAGTTGTAGAGTTCATTCCCAGCACCCCCCCACCCCCACACACATTTTATACTAATAGCAAAGAGTACTTGGTACAGATTTCATTATGAAAAGATTCATGGGTGAGAGGATGAAGGTATGACTTGAATTGAAATAAAAAGGCAGAGAATTTTTTTTTATTTTATTGGTGCATTGTAATCATACATTGCTATGAGGTACAAACTGGTAGAGGCATACATGCACACTGATTTCATCAAATGTACTTTATTTCTTTGCCTTACTAGGGGCGTTATGGATGCTGTCGCTTCCTTCGAGATGGTTACAAAACCCCGAGAGAGGTTGTATTTAAATATTGTTTCTTATGGTTCCTTAACCGCTTCATATCTAAGTTGCCAGTGTGTTGTTCTCTCTCTATTGATTATAATTATATGTTGGAATATCGGAAAGGAAAGTATTAATTTTGGAGTCAGCAAGCCTGGAGTTAGGCAGTAGAATAGTAAAATCATCAGGAGGACGGCAAGCTGGTAGTTTAAAGCAGCTTGGAGACAAGGACGAAAGCTCTGCGGCTCATGTAGTTTATTTTAAAGATCATCCGAGGCCTTCTTGGGTTTCTTTGTCACAATGAGTAATATGATATAAACAAAACAGATTGTCTTCCAACCATTGTGATAAGCAAATTGCTATTTATTTATTAGAGAGATAGGATGCTTTAGTTTAGTAAACTATCAAGGAGTCTTATATATACTTTCTAAAATTTTGCCATGGAAAACTACCCAAAATAGCATCTCCCCTTTATAGTGGATTCCTAATCATACCACCTTGAAAGCCTCACTGAATCAGACAAGCCAGGGAAACCCAGTGAGGCATGATGGTATTCTGTATGGAATCTGACATCACTTGTAAGAAGTTTTACAAATTTGATTCTAGGATCCAAGCCGATTGCATTATGACCCTGCTGAACTCAAGCTCTTTGAAAACATTGAATGTGAGTGGCCTGTGTTCTGGACTTATTTTATCATAGATGGAATCTTCATTAGCGATGCTGTTCAGGTGAGAGAATGCCAGGTGTTATGCTGATAATAAGCTTTTTCATCCCCCTGGTGTGCTAATCATTAGTAGGTCATGGGGTTATGCAATAATTTAGGTCATTGTTTCGGTTATCAGTTATCTTAACAAACTTTCCCCAAACTTACTGAATTTAGCGACAATTGGTTCCATGGGGATGGAGAATCCACTTTCAAGATGGGCTCACTTGCATGGCTGACAAGTTGATGCTGGCCATCAACTGATGTTAGGAGCTCATCTGAGCAATTGGTGGGGGACTTGATTCTCCTCCATGTGGCTATCTTGGGCTTCTTATAGCACTGGAGTCTCTGGGCCATCAGACTTTTTACCTGATGGTTGTCTTCCTCCCAGAATGTAAAAGCATAGGCTGCCAAGTTTTCTTAAGCCTTAGATCCAGAAGTGGCCAAGTGTCACTTTCATAACATTCTGTTGGTTAAAGGGCTATCCCATATTCAAGGAAGAGGGGACTAGACAAGGCCATAGGTGCTAGGAGTTATGGTTCCTATCTATCCCATACTGGTTTTGTTGTTATTTCCAGATCAGCCAGTGGTTTTGCTATTGTTAGCTCTAGTTTAGGGATGCTCTCAAATGACATTTTATTTAATGTACCAGCCTCCTAACTGGTCTCTCAACCTCTATTCTTGCTCACTCTTTTTTTCCATTCTTTACACTCAAGCCAGAATGATCTCATTAAAAACAAATTAGATTATGTTACTGCCTTGCTTAAAAGCTTTGAGTAGCTCTCTGATTGCTTTAGGATGCAGTGCAAGCTCTGCATGTGTTCTGTAAGGTCCCACACACTTTGGCTCTGTTTCTACCACTATAGCCTGACTTCTTGCTGCTTACTGCCTTCCTTGAGTTCTATGACCAGCACACTAAAATCCTCTCTGTCCTTAGAGCAGGCTGTGCTCTCAATCCTCCTCTGAAATGTCTAGAACATTCTTCCTACGCCCTGCTAACCCCCTCCCTTACTTGGTTCATTCTTATCTTTCAGAAAGCCTGCTCTGACTCTAAAGGCTGTGTCAGGGGCCCCTTTTCCATACCCCGTACCACCTCTAGCAGTATGGGTTGCATTGGGTGTAATCTCCTGCTTCCCTATCAAAGGACCTTGTCAGGGCAGTCAATCCAGTTCACTGATATATTCCCTATACCTGGTATATAGTAAGTGCTCAGTAAGTATTGGTTAATACAACCTTCATTTGTTTAAGACATTTCCTTAGCTTCTACTTGATACCAGGTGCTGTGTTGAGCAGAACAGATTTATGCTTTTGTGATGCTTATCTGAAGGACTGCTCACTCAGATGCTTTGCTGTCTTCTTAGCATGTTGGGTTTGGAGGGTGGGGAGGTGATCAATCTCAGATGCATTTAGATCTTGAAAGTGTGCTATTCAGGAATTCAAGGCAATACATTTGAAATGTTAATGTTCCCTCATTGTTGATTCTTATTCTTGGCTTTAGTGATTATCTTGGGTCTTATGCCCTCTGTCATTTATCCTAGTATTGAATGATCTCAAAAGGATTGATTTTGAATTTCATTTATGAATAGACTTAATAATTATCAAAGGGAACAAAAGAAGCTAAGGAGACAAAAAAGACTATACTTGGTATTTTGTTTTGTGAGCCTCACAGAATCTACTCTGTCTCTTTCACTTGCCATTTTTAAAATGTCTATTCCACTTGTTGACATTTTTAAAATGAGACAATTGTGATTATGTTTTGCCATCTATAAAGTTAGAATTAAAAGAAAAATAGATCTGGAAGGTATTTGAGCTCTCCAAAGAACAAATGTGATCAATAGCCAAGTGACTTGCTCCTTCTTTCCTCTTTTACTACATTGGTTTTGTCACTGCCTTTTTAATTTAATGGAAACATTCACTTCTATAGCTTTTATTTTATTTAGCAGTGCCTCCTAAGAATTGGTACATATGGACCACAGTACATACATTTCCTTTTTCTCACATCAGATTTGTGTAGCAGATATCTCTTGAATGATAAATGTTTTAAGTGGAAAACTACCTATAAGCAGAAATGGGATGTGTTGCCTGAGATTTGGCTTCCACCCCAAGCAGTTTATAACCTTGTTGATGGGACACAATTTAAATATGAACATTTGCTGTCAGAAGGAGTCCCTCCTGCGCTCGCTCCTCCAGCCCAACATATCTGCATTTCTTTGCCTTGTGTTTGACTTCTAATCTTTCTGTTGCCAAGAAAGCTGTTTTTCTAAGATGTACTACTGACACAGCATTAACCACTAGACCTCTTTCATACTAAGGGTGATGGGGCTGTTTTTCAGGTCCAAGAGTACCGAGAAGCCCTGGAAGGAGTATTAATCCGAGGGAAGAATGGGATCCGCTTGATGCCTGAACTCTATGCCATCCCACCCGACAAGGTAACTAGGTGGTGCAAAGCCCTTTGTACTTCTCATCTTTAACTGAGTGAGTTGGCTCTTGGCCTTTGAGTATCCTTCATCTCCCTTCTAGGCCTGATGATCACATTTCCCAGGAGAGGCGGTTTCTAAAGCCTTAGGTAGTATTCCCATCCATTACAAGGAGTTACAACTTTGGAAAAACATGTGGACCTTGGTTGACCATGAGTGTCCTAGGGAGGTGGCAGTCAAAGACTTTCAGAGCATACCTGCCCTCCCCCAAACCTAGGCAGACGAAATGCTACAGAACATAAAACAGTGTGGTGTGCCATGTTCTCATACATTGCCGTAGTAGAAGAAACCTAATATAGAGGGATGGTTAAGAATTTCCTCTTCTGATTCAAGTGGTTCCCAAGCTAGAATTTGAGTAATCATTAGCTAGAAGTCATTATACATCAGGAGAGAGAAACTTTCCAGTTCCAGGCAGATGCCCAAAGATGGTTTTATTCTATTCTTTTTCCTATATTGGATCATGTTGGACTTCTGTGCACCTTGGTGGGAGGATTTCCCTCTAAAAATCTTGTGTTTATAAGATTTCCCTCTAAAAACTCTTGTGTTTATTTTAAAAAGCCTTCCATTCAAGGCTATTTGTTCCCCTCATTCTCCTGGTCCTTTAAAGCTTCATTAATTTCATTTTCAGGATAAAAGGGCTTCAGGGAACCATATCTCCCTATGGCCCTGAGGAGATTATAACCAACAGAAGCCTGTCATGCAGCATCTTGAATTTAGGTGTTATGTGGTTGAATAAGCTCCCCTCCTCCATGGCCAGGGTAGCAGCCTTTGAAAGAATCTGCCTCAGTTCAGAGAGACTCTGGAGCCTGTCACAGCTCAGACAGTACTGGGCTCCATCCTGGGACCAGACTCCACATCTAGGGTTCCCTACAAGTCCACACTGCCTTCTAATGGCTGACATGTTTCCAGCTAATAGAAATATCTACATAATGGACACCCTCACTGGGCTTCCCAAAGCAGTGGATAGTGGACTTCCCTTTACTTTTTCATAGAAAATATCATTTTAAAGGAATCTGAGACTTGATCCTTAATGCAAAAAGGAGCAGCACTATGTATTAGTTTCAGCCTTATTTTTAAACTTCTTTTTTTAAATTTTTATACTTTCATTAGTGCATTACAATTATACATCATAGTGAGGTTCAATGTGATACAAACATGTATTCACGCAGCGCTTGGTTAGCCTTATTTAATCTAGAAGCAACTATTATGTGTTACATAATTGAACCAATTAAATAAACCAAGGAGAAAAATCAAAGAAAGGAGCTGAGTTTCTGTGAGAAGTAGAATATTCACTACTAGGTGCATTTAATTTTTTGTATGTTAATAACAGCTCATTCTGATAGCTAGGCCCCTACTGGATTCACTAGGTGGCCCATTGAGGTGGCTTTGTTCTTCCAGTGGTCTCGCTAGCCCCATCAGCATGGACCCTTGGCCCTAAGATCTGGAATCTTAATTTTCTCCTCTTCCCAGTGTGAACAGACAGCTCATGTCACCCAAACTCTATCAGTGCTGATTTTGCTCCAGAGTTAACGTCTTCCCTCAGTATACAGATCAGGCTATGGATCCTGCTGGGGCTATTTCTCCCTAAGTATATAAACCTAGGTCTCCTATAAATGCATTCATTTTGCATATGTGTTATGGATGTAGTTGAGGGCAGGGCTGACAGGGACTGGATCAATTTCCAGCAGTGACATGTTCATATCCTCTGCTCAGGTTGCTCCTTTTCATGTACTAAGCATTTGGCAAAAACCAAAGTAGTAATGGGAGGTAATTTGGAACCTGGAAGCAGAGAAAGGTAAAATAAATTACTTCAGGTGTATGTTACCTATTTTATGGTAGAGAATAATCATCCCTGTTCTATAAAAGACACATTGTAGTGGCCATAGTGAATCTAGGCTACACTTTGCTTTCTTTTCTTTTCTTTTTTTCTGGTACGGAGTATCGAGCCCAGAGGCATTCTGCCTCTGAACTACACCCCAGCTCTTTTTATTTTTTATTTTGAAACAGGGTCTCATAAGTTGCTGAGGCTTGGCCTCAAACCTGTAATCCTCCTGTCTCAGCCTCCCAAATACTTGGATAACAGGTGTGCACCACTGAGCCTGGCTAACCACACTTTGCTTTCTGATGGACAGTGGTGACTGCGCATTGTAAAAAATCACTCTGCAACTCTCTCTTCTAATCTCCGCTGACCTTTGGCTTTTTACTTGTCATTTACAACATCCTTCTTTACTCAGTCTGGCTATGTTTGTGTGCTAGGCCCCATCTTGGACACTGTTTTACCTTGACTGCATTTCATGTGGGCTGTTCAGATGACAACTAGAAAGGTTTCTCAATCACGTTAATAACATATAAGCCAAATGTGGTGGTGCATGCATACCTGTAATCCCAGCGACTCATGAGGCTGAGGCAGGAAGATTGGAAGTTCGAGGCCAGCCTGGGAAACTTAGTGAGACACTGTTTCAAAATAAAAAATAAAAACAAGAAAGGTTGGGGCTATATCTCAGTGGTAGAGCATCCCTGGGTTCAATCCCCAGTACCACATCAATAACCTGTAGAGACCACTGTATATTATTTCTGCAGACAGGGTCACCACAGGCCCATATGGCGTCTTTGTGCAAACCAGAAAACCCCTCGCCAGGGTGGTATGCAGCTTGGATATTAGTCTTACTTTTTTCATCAGCTGTTGTGCTTGTGCAGAACACCACTAGCCATAGGGCCCTCCTGAAACACCTGGGAACTAATGAAAGTATCCCTAACAAATATAGAGAGAGAAGCTGCTCATGATAGGCATCAGACTGGGGACTGTGGTACAAAAGTGGTGTAGGCTAGTGGGGGGCCAGGAGATCTAGGCCCTGAGATGGATATTGTACAGGTGTGGTGGCAGCAAAGATATGAAGTGCTTGCGCTCCTGCAAGACATCAGAAGGGCCAAAGTGGAAAGGGGAAGAGGAACAACCCCATGTGGAGTCAGGAGCTGGCCATGGGTGGGCAGAAGGCCGAGTAAGGCTGTCTTTTGATCCAGACACTTTGTCTGCTTTCTACTCTTGGCATCAGATATTTCTCACTCTAAATTTCTGTGGCCTTTCTTAACATTGCTTATATTTCAGATAGTCTTAATGTACTTTACCAGAAAATAACCATTATGACATCTTGGAGAGTCTCCTTCCACACTATTTGATTACTTGCAGATGACAAGGACAAAGGTTCCTCAGTCACATCAGTAACATGTAAACTGGGTGTAATGGCATGCATCTGTAATCCCAGCTACTCAGGAGGCTGAGGAGACATTTCATTGCATTCAATTTATGCACTTAAGACTTACAAAATGTTTACTACCACTGAAGATATTTTAAATTTTACTGAATATATTAATTATATCACTGGTTAATCCACAAGCAGAGAATAACTCCCTTTGTGGTATGAATTTCCCTTCAAAGAAGAATGTTTCTTATTTCCTTTGACTGATCTATGCTTTCTAGAGAAAAACACATTCAGTGATGTTACCCCCAACCAATGTTGCAATAACTAAGATCTCAATGGGCAGTGTGGAGTTTTAAAGAGAAAAACAGAGTAACTCACAATGTGTAGCTAGCATCATCCCTCAAAAAGAGCACAGGAACTTATTTTGATAAGATAGAAGCTCCCAATGGATTCCACTTTCTAAGGCTTTGATGGAGGGTTCCTGATCTAACAGAACAATTGTCTTCCTACAATAAATAGTGCCACCTTCTGGTAATTTTCTTACATAGGCATAGTTTAAAAACCCATGGAAGTGGCAAGAGAGAAGAAACCATACTGGACTGGATATCCAGCCACGCACTGCCACAGCTGTATACTGCTGGCTTCCACACTTTTGCCCATAATTCAGCCACACATAAGCATGAGCTGTGGGACTTCTTGATTCTCACAGCTATGCCTGCGTGAAGAAGGCAGGCCAGATTTCCAGAACCTAGCACCCTGGGTGTGCCTGTGGGAAGAGCACTGACCTGGGACCTGGCCTAGATTCAAGTCCTTCTCTACTGCTTATGACCATGCAGCTGTGAAAGAAGGTCTTTTCGCCTTCCTTTCCTTGCATCCTAGCACTTGTACAGAATTGTTCTGGAGGATTAAGGCCATTTTGTAAATCTTTAATGCCCTCCCCAGTGTAAGATGTCACTGGCCTTTTTATCTTCTGATGTTCTGACTTTGGGTTTTGCTCTCTTTGCCAGGTGGATGAAGAGTACAAGAACCCTCACACAGTGGACAGAGTTCCTCTGGGGAAGCTGCCCCATCTCTGGGGTCAGTCCCTGTACATCCTCAGCTCACTGTTGGCAGAGGTAAGGTGGCCTAGTGGCTTTACAAGCTGGAAACCATCTGAGTAGAGGTGTAAGGACCCCTTTACAGAGTGACTGTCAATGTCTCACGTGGCATCATGCCTTTAAGGTCAACTGGTCTGTGTTGGTTCCCAGGCTTGAGTTCTGGTCTTGTGTGTTTATATTTACATTGAGCCAATTCAAGTCAGCTGCATGCCAACACCATTCCTCATCTATGGTTAGAATGTGTGTGTGTGTGTGTGTGTGTGTGTATTCATTCAAAGTGATACATTCATGCATACACACAGCACTTGGTGTATGTCTCCTTCTTCATCTCCCCCCGCTCCCTGCTCCTCCCTCCCCATACATGTTAGTGAGGTTGATAGTGAACCTTCATATATAAACATAACATTATTTGAACTATTTCCTTTTTCAAGCCTCCTTTTTCTCCTCCCCACCACCCTCCTCCAGATCCCTTCCACAGTTCTACTGATCTCTGTCCTCATTTATCTGAAGTCCCTTTTGTTTCCTCTTTTCTCCCTAGCTTCCATACATAAGAGAAAACATATGAACCTTGACTTTCTGAAACTGGCTGATTTCACTTAGCATAGTATTATGTAATTCCATCCATTTTCCTGCAAATGACATAATTTTGTTCCTTATGGCTCAGTAAAATTCCATTGTGTGTATATGCCACATTTCTTTATCCATTCATCTGCTGATAGACACCTAGATTGGTTCCATAATTTGCCTATTATGAATTGTGCTGTGATAAACACGGGTTTGTGTGTGTCACTAAAGTATTCTAACTTTAATTCTTTTGGAAGGATACCTAAGAGTGGTGTAACTGGGTTGTAGGAACCGGAAGCTTCTCAACCAGGATTAGTACATCAATCCTGGAAGATAGAGGATTTGGGAAACTGCTAGATGGCTGAAGCTGTCCAGCCCCAGGCACAGGAAACAGAAAGGCCATTCAGATCTGTCTGCTGGAAGAGACAGATCTCATACAACCCCCACCACCTCCACCTCCACAAAAAGCTTCCTTCTTGTTAAGTATTTATTTGCTCCCAGGCTTCTACTGTAAGATGCAAATGCTTTTGAGAGCCTCAAAATGAATCCCAAAGTCCTAAGTGTGACTTTAGCTGAGCATTCTGGGCCCTTGGGCAGAGGTATGGGAGAAGGAGCCAGGGAAAGAGCAAGGGGCTGGGAGCTTCTGAGGCAGGCCCAGCCACGTGTTCTACCAGCTCTAGAAATGAGGGAGGCAGCAGTGAGTCAGATTGCCGCTGGGTTCCTGGTAGGTGAAAGACTAAATGAGGGATAGCACGGTGGAAGCAGCCCTCGGGAGCTATAGCTGCTGGAGGTGGAGCATGGATATGTGTAGTCTCCCCAGTTTCATAATCATGTCCTTGAGAATCATGTCCTGTGTTTCATACTTCTGATTTCATTAGTAGGAAAGGCACATATTATCTCCATTGGAATGCCAGCCCTGCCTCTGACTAGCTCTGTGGTTTGGTGAAGGCATCTTAACCTCTCTGGGCCTCAGTTTCCTCATCTGTACCTTCTGACTCTGATTCCTGTATCAGTGAGATGGGAAATAACTTCTTCTCCACTGTAAAAGACCTTTCTCTAGGCCCAGCATTAGGTCTACTTCCTCCACAGAGCTCCCAGAACACCTTGATTTTCTCTTTTGGAGCTCTGATTCATTCCAGGAAGTTTGAGGCAATGCATATTCAAAAGGCATACTTGATAAGGTTAGGGGAACCTTTGTGGTTCAAATAGTCAGCTCTGGGCCAAGGCCTCACTCTGCCACTTCCCTCAGGGACCTTTACCACAGTTTCCCCACTTGTAAAATGGTGATGAAGGTAGAACCTACCTGTTAGGAGACCTAAATGTAACAGTAGACGTGCAGGGGTCCAGCTAGCACCTGACACTAGTAAGAGCTCAGAAATTATTGGTTACCATTCTTTTCACACATACAATATGGGGATATAAGCCAGACATGGTGTCATACACCTGTAATTTCAGTACGTGGGAGGATGAGACAGGAGGATCACAGGTTCAAAACCAGCCTTGGCAATTTAATGAAACTCTCAGCAACCTAGTGAGAACCTGTTTCAAAATAAAAAATAAAATGGGCTGGAGGTGTAGCTCAGAGGTAGAATGCCACTGAGTTCAATTCCCAGTGCCACAAAAAAAGAAAAGGATAGGGGTATAAGCCAGGCACACTGGCACATTCTTGTAATTCCAGAGACTTGAGAGGCAGAGCCAGGAGGATTAGACGTTCAAGGCTAATTTGGGTAACTTAGACCTGTCTCAAAAAGGGCTAGGGTGTAGCTCAGTGGTAGAGCATCCCTGGGTCCAATCCATAGTATTGGGGAAAACCAAGGAGGGATGTATTTGACTAGCCCTGCAGAGCCAGACAACATATGTGCAATACATTTGTTGGTGGCAATCTGATAGTGTAAGTGATTGACCTGAATAACAGAAAAAACCCTGAGTGCTTTGAACCTCAGAATATGTCATTTTGAAACTTAGGTGTAAGGTGAAACTTCAGTTAATCAATATTTCATAGTGTTACTGCTCCTCTCTTCATAGGGATTTCTTGCCACTGGTGAAATTGATCCCTTAAATAGAAGATTTTCCACTTCAGTCAAACCTGATGTTGTAGTACAAGGTTTGTGAGCGTGTTTACTATTCATCTCTACTTATAAAACAAATGTTGTTTTTCATTCAAATTATCCCCTAGTTTATTTAATTTAAAAATAGTGTGTATGTATGTGTGTATGTGCATGCTTTAGTGTATAGCAGTTCCATGAGATAGCTTAGGTAACTCAGTCACTCCTAAAGGCTATAGTATTCTTCCCAATAATGAATTTACTTTCTACCAAGCAATGGTCTTCTCGAATCTAAACCTTGATTACAACTGAGGCACACATGATTCATTGGGGAACATTTTTCATAACTGTAACTTTGAAAAGGAGAGCCTAAGTCTGGTGAAAACTCAGAAGCTAAGTGAGGATCATTCATTCCTCCTTTGGAGTTCTGACTTCGTTCCACCTGCCACCTGCCTCCACTCTCCCATCCCTCCTCTCTAGCCCATTTCTCATCCAGAAAGGTGGAAGGCCAACCTGGGACTCCACCTGATATGCTGCTTTGCGTCTCCAGGCTGTTTTTGAAAAGCACAGAGATGCCCCTGGGGGAAGAAGCTGGTAGTGCTGGGTTCTGCCCAGGTATTCCCCCAGAGCAGCAATTCTTCCCCCTCCCTTCCTCTTCTGTTCTCAAGGAACACTCATGTGCCATCTGATATCCATATCCCATTGTATATACACCTTATTGCCACTAAATTAGACTGTACACTTAAGGACAAAGCCTAAATTATCTTCTGTGTTGATTAGCACAAACACATGCATACATTGAAAACAGTGATTGAACAGATGAAAAAAAATTCTTCATGGTCTCTGGATCGTTTTGCTTCACATGCCCGTGATGCAATGAGATGAGCTGCAGGTTGTCACTCAGTAGATACTGTGTGCAGGCCCAAAGTAGGACACACCTAACCATCACAACATTCTGATTAGGTAAAATTTTTGACAGTTATGCTATCTCCATCTTACAGTTGAGGCTTAGGAGTTAACTTACTCACTCAGGGGCCTGCAACTGAAGCTGGAGGTATGACTTCCAGGTGGATTGATCCAGCTGCCTGCCATAGTCCTTGTGCTTACCCAGAGTATGTCCTGCTGATTAGTCCCTTAAATCTGCAAGACTCCTTTCCAAATTGCAGGCCAGGACACATTGATGGGTATTGACCAGCATTTTAAAAAATGTAATAGAATATAACAGAGTGGAAACTATCCAAGGCTGTGGCATGGATGAAGAAAAATGCAGTTTCAGGAACTTACCACATAGCGCAGTATGAGATCATGAGGCTTGCAGGTCTCAGTCAAAAACCACTGCTCTGAAGGAGTTATTCCTGCAGAGTGGCCTCTGTGTGGCTTTGAAAAAGGTGGATTTCTGCATGTTATTGGAAGCTTCAGAAGGGACAGATGTTAGAGAAGCCCCCAGCCAGCCCTGTATGGCTAATATCCTCATTTGCTGGGGTCTGAGGGATTAGGGTTCAGCTGTAACTGGCCATGTAATCATGCCAGGTTCCTTTCAGTGGCCTATTTTGGAGATCAGATGAAATGATGCATATTAAAATGTTTTTTAAAACTTAGATTTTGTTTCAAAATAAAAAATAAGGGGCTGGAGGTGTAGATCAAAGGTAGAACATCCCTAGGTTCAATCCTCAGTATCATAAAAAATACTTTAAAAAGCATCAAAGGCAGCTGGGCTTGGCAGCGCACGCTTGTGATCCTAGTGCAGCAGGTGTAGTCCAGCTGATCCCTAGTGTGGCCCCAAGTGAAGGTGTCCTTCCCCATAGCCCCCAGGTCCCAGGTACTTGGACATCTGTAACTACAGGAGAGCCAAGTGCTCAGCCTTACCCATCCAATAGCTCTAGAGGGCTCTTTCCCACACTTGGGGTTCTGTCCTGTAGTTCCAGGTGGGCCAGACCGCCCCACTTCTACCAGCATCCTAATTAGCAGGCCCACTTTCCTTTTTCTAGAGGGGAAGGTGTCCCTTCCCTCCTTCCTCTCTCTCTTTCTCTCTCTTAGCCAGTGTACCCTGTGAGCAGACTCCACCATGTTGCTCTTATTTTCCATACTCTTTGGGAGCAGGGGCACAGGTTTCTCCTGGCATCTCCTAAGGGAGCTGTTTCCACTCCTGATTCATTGTGAAACGGACACAAGACAGGTTTAGAATAAATGCAGACCCAGGAGAGACAAGACATTTTTTAAAAGGGTAATTTGGCATGGGACCTATGGAAGACATTTTTTAGAAGTCTCTTAGACTCTCTAGCACATTGAGGATGCTTGACAAATATGCATTGCAGGTGTTGAGGGATTGCAAGGACAGAGAGAACCAGGAAGGGCAGCAAGACCTGCACCACCATTTCCAAAACCAACCAGTCTGTGGAAAGCTTGCTAATGTACTTTTCATGGGGCAGAGAGGCGAGGGCAATAAACTGCACAGCAGTGTGCGGAGACCCAAGGCACAATCTGATGCACATTCTGTGTTCTTGTTCACAGTCACTGTTTTGGCAGAAAACAGTCACATTAAGGAGCTGTTGAAGAAACACGGGATAAATGTCCAGAGCATTGCTGACATCCATCCAATTCGAGTCCAGCCAGGCAGGATTCTTAGTCATGTGTATGCCAAACTTGGTACGTTGGGGGAAATATTAGAGCACATTTGGTGAGGGAGAATCTCAGTTCTAGGTTGGGGGTCTGAGGGAAGGTATGATATATGTAAGTTCTGAAGAACTGGGCAAAGCACTGAGCAGGTGGTTCCACTGCTTCCATATGAAGAAGAATAGGCAAACAAGCAGGTTCTCCTCACCCCAGTTGGTCAGTACCACCATAGGACCATTCAGTAGATCTGTCATAAAATAAGGAGCCACTTTTGAAAAATCAATTCAAAGATACATTTATGTCTTAATTTTATCTGTGGTATCAGAAAATGCTCATTTACCCACTCAAATGGAAGAAAGTTCTCTTTACTTTTATAGAATATGACTTTATTTTTATGGCTGAATACTAAATAAATTAAAAATCAATGTTAATAAAGTCATTTTTATAATTTTATTAGTGCATTGTAATTGTATATCATAGTGAGATTCAAAGTGATAAATTAATTTATTCACTTATCACTCAGTATGTTTCCCTCCATATCCCATCCCACTATTCCCTTCATTCTTCCTCGTACGTGTTAGTGAGATAGGTACTGATACTTTCATCTATGAACATAAGGTCACTAGAATAGGGGAGGGGTGGGAAGTAAGGAGGGGAGAAAGGATTGAGAAAGTAAAGAGGAAATAAAGTCCTTTTAATAGTTTTATTCCATCCACACCAAACCAGTGCTATTTATATATATACATAAACAGGGGATGGAATTTGTTTATATATTCAGCCTTTCCCATTTTAAAGAGGCACAATGGCATTAGAAAAAACAACCCCCAGGACTGCAAGTGTAGCTTAGTGGTAGAGTGCTTACCCAGTGTGTGTGAGGTCTTGGGTTTGATCCCCAGCCCTGTACATTCACGTACACACAATACACACACACACACACACACACACACACACACACACACACACACACACTGGGTTATCTAACATAAAAATAAGTACATCCTTATCTTAAGTCACTGGAATTTGTTGTTTACTGTGTGTTTTCTAACTCTAGTGTCACTTTTATTTTTCAAATAGGACGGAATAAGAATATGAAGTTGAGTGGGCGACCGTATCGACACATTGGTGTCCTTGGAACCTCCAAACTCTATGTGATTAGGAACCAAATCTTTACTTTCACACCCCAGGTGAGAAGAGCAGGCCAGTGATGGACCAACCAGCATCCTTTTATTAAATTCTCTTTTCTGTCTGGTAAGGTTATGTACTTTGAATATGGAAGAGTTCTGCATGCATAAGTTCAGATGGAGACATAGAAAAGGACACACAGTATCTTATACAAATCTTTGCACATAGTAGGGGTTCAGTACATGTGTATTGAATCAGACTTAGTGTGTCATCATTTTCAGTCGTGAATATTAGGAAAATTCACACTGCTTTACGAATTGGCTAGTGACCTATCACTTCACTTGCAGCCTTTGTGCCCCTCATCTTAATAGTCCCTAACCCTTGTGGAGGTTGTCATCAGAAGACCCCCTGTATGACACACAGACAGTCTGATTTCTGGGTCTCAACCCCTATTTTGGCCACAGAATGTACTGATTATGGAATTTATATTCAGTGCTTTTGTTTCCAGAGAAAACTAGCCCAAAGCTAGGCACGATGGCTCACACTTGTAATCTCAATACTTAGGAGGTTGAGAAAGGAAGATGGCAGGTTTGAAGCTAGCCTGAGAAACGTAGTTAGACCATGTTTCAAAATAAAAATTAAAAGGTATAGAGGTGTGACTAGGAGGTAGAATGTCCCTGGGATCAAGCCCCAGTACCCCTCACAAATAACCAAAAAATAATAATAAAAAACTAGCCCTTGGAAGTACTTATCAGACTTTTTTCATTGTTTGGACAGCTAGAAAGACCAGTGGTGGAGTTATTTTGTCAGTGTGAGGCACAGCATGGCCACCACCTACCTGGGCACATGGTTTAGCTGTGGGGTCTTGAGTCAGTAGCCCCAACCTGCTCTTTTTTATCCTAGCCCATGCTGCTCATTGAAGTCTTATAGATTTTTCCCTTACTACTAAATTTCAGTCCAGAGCTGAGTGTACACTAGTCTAGAGGCCAGGAGAATAATTTGATTTTTCACTGACACCAGGCTACACAGCGCCTTTAGTTGACATTAACCAGGCATCCACTTCTCACCTACTCTCAGGGCCCTCACTTGGAAAGTGTCTCTGAACCTAGTATCTCTGGAAGGAATAGGAATTAAGGGTCTCTTGATTTGTCTCAGAGACAGTGGTGTTGGGCAAGGCACTTAAATCTCATATCTGAGGAACTGAAAACATACATCTAATAGCACATCTTTGCCTTCCCCACTGATGTAGCCATGGCTCCTGTTCAGGTAACAGGTCGATTTGTCTGGTCTCAAGGAAAATGACCCTATGATCAGGCAATTAAGACCAGCACCGAGCATCTTCCCTGGCAAGAAAACTCTAGGAGTAGTGCTGTCCCAAATTACACCTGGTATTGTGTGGTGATAAATGAAGGGTGGCTCTTTACCTGAATGTCCTGACTTTCAGTTCACTGACCAGCATCATTTCTACCTGGCCCTGGACAACGAGATGATGGTGGAGATGCTGAGAATCGAGCTGGCCTACCTGTGCACCTGCTGGCGGATGACGGGCAGACCCACGCTCACCTTCCCCATCACACACACCATGCTCAGTAACTTCCTGAGTGCCATCTGGCTGGGTCATACCCCATGGGTGGTTTGGGCCCTTTTCCAAATGTTTAGAATAACTCCCAAGGACAGAGCTGAGTACCAAAGGGGTTCTTAGCAGTATGGTTTCTTATCTTGGGAGTCTTCTGTGCCATAAGGATTTTAATTAGATTGTTCTGATGAAAACATCTCAGTGCATAGCTAGAAAAAATAGTATTCCCAGATTAAATAAACTCATTCATCACTTTTTTTTTCTTTAGCAAATGATGGCTCAGACATTCATTCTGCAGTTCTTTCTACAATTAGAAAACTAGAGGATGGATATTTCGGAGGAGCTAGGTAATTTATTATTTTTTTAATGAGAAGCATTGGCCTTCCTTAAAGTCTTTTATTGCCCTGATCCCATTTTTCTTACCAACTGCTGAACCCAGAAGCATGGCACTTTAGAGTAAAATGAAAGTTAAAATTTACCTAATCCCATCTTCCATGTGAAACTTGAATCAGTTCTAAAACAGAATTTAGTCGGTGTCTGTTAAGCTTTTTCAACGCACCAGGCAACCCCACAGAGAGGTGGACACGTCAATCTCTCTGAAGGTGTGCTGTGTGTGTGTCTATTAAGAAACATGGAAGAAAACACCCAGTATATAGAGCTCATCAGGTGCTGAATGGATGCTTGAATGGAGTGTGCTGTCACCTTAAGAATAATTCGCAGAGCCTGCTGTGGTGGTACATGCCTATAATCCCTATAATTGCAGCAACTGAGGAAGGAAGATTCCAAGTTCAAGGCCAGCGTGGGCAACTTAGTGAGACCCAATATCAAAATAAAACAACAAAGGGCACCCTTGAGTTCAATCCCCAGTACCACACACACACACACACACACACACACACACACACACACACACACAGAAATTCACAGCACTTGACAAATTCCTTGGAAGTCCTGAAGCAGAGCACCTGATTGGATCTACATAGGTCACTGTTCCCCACTCTCCCCCCAGATTCATTTGAATGAGACCTATTCAGGTCTATAGGCCCAGAATATGACACCCACTTCCAGGAGTTACTCAGTTTTTTGTAATACTGGGGATTGAACCCAGGGGCATTCTACCTTTGAGCTATACCCCCAGCCCTATTTTTTATTTTTTTTTATTTAGAAACAATCTTGCCAAGTTATCAGCACTGTATTGAAACCTGTGATCCTCTTGTCTCAGCCTCATAAGTATGGAGATTATAGGTGTGTGCCACCACACCCAGCCAGGTGCTACACTTAAGCACCTTGAGTGACAGGGGGCTGGCCCTCCACAGAAGCCCTTCCCTGTTTTGTACCTCTGAGGTCAGAAGGCAAAGAATTTCTCTCTGGTTTCTAAGCCCTAGGAGATTGTCACTGTGCAGCCTTTTTCCAGCTTGGTGGAGAGGGCTTACATTGGGTCCCTGATGGAAGGCCAGTTACTGAGAGCATTTGGGAGTTGAAATCACCCCTTCTTTTGGCATCTTCCAACCATAGGGACCCTGTTACTATAGGAAAGTAACAATCATTTTCTTTATACTTTGGTAACTAGACATCATAGTGAGGTTCAAAGTGATACAAACATACATGCCCATAACACTGGCTGTGTTTCCCTCTGCATTCTACCCTGCTCCCCATTCCACCCTCCCTGTAGTTGTTAGTGAGATTGGTGGTGATTCCTTTATATAAGGACATTATATGAACTGTTTCCTTCTTTAAATCCTCTTTTCCTCTCCACCTCCCTCCCCCAACCCCCTTCTTCTGGTCTCTCTCCTTATTTATCTGAAGTCCCTTTTGTTTCCTATTTTCTCTCCAGCTTTCACATATGAGAGAAAACATATGACCCTTGACTTTTGCATAATATCCTCTAGTTCCATCCATTTTTCTATAAATGACATAATTTTGTTCTTCTTTATGACTGAGTAAAATTCCATTGTGTGTATATGCCACATTATCTTTATCCAGTCAACTGTTGACTGACACCTACATTGGTTCCGTAATTTAGCTATGTGAATTGTGCTGCATTTTTAAAATAGTGGTAAAATACATAAAACACTCCCATCTTAACCATCTCTACACGTATAGTTCAGTAGTATGAAGTACATTCAGATTGTAGTGAGAGTCCCAGAACCATTTTTACCTTGTAAAACTGAAACTCTATGCCCATTTCCTCTCTCCCTGGCCCTTGGCAACCACACTTCTACTTTGTGTACCTATGAGTTTAGATAGGTAGGTCATATGAGTGGAATTGTGCAGCATTTGTTTGTTCCTGACTGGCTCATTTTACCTAGCAAGATGCCTTCAAGGCCAATTGCTGTATTTCTAACTCTGACCTCAGGCATCACAGCAACATCTGAGGTTAGCACCTCTGCCCACAGAGCTTGCTGTGAGTCTTGCTGTAGACGAGAAGTGGCTCTCCATGCAGACTTCTCCTGGCCCCTCGCAGGAGTGTCAGTGAAATTGCCCCTGGTATTTTGCTTGTTTATATTTCCAGGGCTACTCCCACAACTGCAATCTGCACCCAATTCTGAACATTTTGCCTCTAGTTTGGATAAGTTTCCACCTGATATGTGTCATGATGGCCAAGAGAAAACAGCACAAGCCCATAATGAACTATTTTGCCACATAAATTCTTTTATTGAAATCTGATCATTGTAAAAAAGGATATTGTGTGCAGTTAATTGAGCACATGCAGTGTGTTCTCTATGTTCTCTGTGTTGTTTTATTTAATCTTTATGATGTGGGCTGATTCCCATTTGGTGGACAAAGAACTGAGACCCAGGGCACAAGATGAATAGGTGCAGAAGCCCTGCATGAATCCAGAACAAGGCTCTCAGCCCTGGGTCAGAGCCTCCTGTTCATAGAGCACTGTGAAGAGAATAGTAGAAGAAATTAGAATGCCTAGCCCCCTCAGTTACTTTGCCTATAAGTTTTGTTTGGTTTTGTAGTGCTGGGGCTGGAATCCAGGGCCCACTGCATGCTAGGTCTCAGTGCATGTACTGAGCTACATCCCCAGCCCTCTTCTCAATTCATGATAATTAAATCCCATTC
Organism: Graphiurus murinus; assembly: GCA_004027655.1. Lineage (NCBI taxonomy): Eukaryota > Metazoa > Chordata > Mammalia > Rodentia > Gliridae > Graphiurus > Graphiurus murinus. The sequence continues at coordinate 87,569 of PVLC010002250.1, read as the reverse complement.
TGGCTTCCTCTCTAGGTCTGAGGATTTTTAAAAGGTGAACTCACCTTACAGGTTGGACTCTACTTCCTGTATCTACCTGGAGTTGCTTGCTACCAATAGCTGTGTGTGTGTGTGTGTGTGTGTGTGTGTGTGTGTGTGTGTGTGTGTGTGTGCGCGCGCACTAGGGAATGGACCTAAGGGCATTCTATCTCTGAGCTATACTCACAGAACTTTTTTTATTATTTTTTAATTGGTACATTGTAATCGTACATCTTTGTCAGGTACAAGCTGGTAAAGGCACACATGCACACATTTCTCATTTAACCCTTCCCCAATTCCCGTCTTACTCCCTCCTTCTCACAGAACTTTTTAGTTTTTATTTTGAAACAGGGTCTTGCTAAGTTCCTGAGGGTCTCACAAAATCACTGAGGCTAGTCTTGAACCTTCACAGTTGATTGGGTCAGTGAAACCAATCCACATAAACTCTTTCCAATTTCTTCTTAGAACTTCCTTGGAGTGGAATTCCAATATGTCTCTAATGAAAAGAATATATAAATGGAAGGCTGAGATAGGAGGATGGCAGGTTCAAGGCCAGCCTCAGCAACTTAGCAAGACTCTCAGAAACGTAGTTAGACCTTGTTTCAAAATAAAAATAAATAAAAAGGGATAGAATATAACTCAAAAATAGAATTCCTCTGGGTTCAATCCCTAGTATGAGAGAGAGAGAGAGAGAGAGAGAGAGAGAGAGAGAGAGAGAGCGCGCTCGCGCGCGCACACAAGAGAGAACACAAAAGAGAGAACATGAGAGAGAGAAAGAGAACACGAAAGAGAGAGAGAGCACACGAGGGAGAACATGAGAGAGAGACAAAGAGAAAATGAGAGAGAGAGAGAGAGAACGAGAGAGAAGGAGAACAAACCCAGGCCCCCCTGCATGTTAGGCAAGTGCATCATCATACAGCTACACCCCCAGCTCACCTACCTCCTGTGTGTGTGTGTGTGTGTGTGTGTGTGTGTGTGTGTGAGAGAGAGAGAGAGAGAGAGAGACAGACAGACAGACAGACAGACACAGAATTGAACACAGAGGCATTCTACCTCAGAGCTACACCCCTAGCCCTTTTTATTTTTTGTTTTGAAACAGGATCTCACTAGGTTGCTGAGAGTCTTGCTAAGTTGTGAAGGCTGGTTTTGAACCTGCAATTCTCCTGTCTCAGCCTACCAAGTACTAAGATTACAGACATATGCACCCTGCCCAGCCCAACAGCTTTTTAAGTGACTGTCTTTCTACCCTTAAGCTCTCTTTAGTCTAGTGAATCTGACTCCCCTGTGCTCCCAACATCTGGGGATCGGCCCACAGAACTTGGGGGCTGCTGCCTCTGTAGTGGGGTCCCAGGCTGCCAAACCCAGTTCCTAGTTTTCAGTGGAACTTTCTTTAGCCTAATGGAATAGGGCCACTTAGGGCACCCACTCCAGTCTGGGGATGAGAGAGCATCAAATTCCTTCTAGAGAGAAGTTTGGCTCTGAGACGTTCCTATTCCATTGCTAACCCCTAGCCTGTGTAACCACATTTGAGTACTCCAGAAGAATCATTGCTTCTGGTCCAGTCATTTTAAGGGGAAAACCACCACAGGTTGGTTCTGGTTAAAAGTGATTTGCTCAATTTACTTTTTAAAATTTTCAATTGGTTCAGTATTTAGATTTGTATTTGTGTTGCGTTTGGAAGTAAGAAATCGACCCATTTGGGCTTTTAATATGCTAAGTGCGTCTACTTCCTACATGCTATTAACGTTTTAATTTCTTGGCTTACTACTTAAATGGGACGATCTGCTGAGTAATAAATTTATTGATTCTGGCAGAAGCACTACCTGGTTGTTGGAAAGTCCCATGGTGATTCACAGTGGGGGTTTTTCCTCACACCACCTTTATCTCTAACATAGTGTCTTCTTGGCAGGGTAAAATTAGGGAACCTGTCGGAATTTCTTACCACATCATTCTACACATATCTGACCTTCCTGGATCCAGACTGTGATGAGAAGCTATTTGATAATGCCAGCGAAGGAAGCTTCAGTCCTGACAGTGACTCAGAACTGGGAGGCTATATGGAAGATACCTGTAATCAAGGTACCATGTGGAATGTGGTCTGTTGAATTTATTTAAACCTTAACACTGTGATAAATTGCCCTCAAACTCAAATAGAGAAAATGACTGGCAATTAAGGCAAAAGTAACAACAAAAAGACGTCTAAAACGTTCATATCGCAAAATGAATGAAATGCCAGCTTAAAAATCTAAACTGCAAATGGTACTCCTAAAAGTGGGGCTGTGTGTGTGTGTGTGTGTGTGTGTGTGTGTGTGTGTGTGTGTTACAAGGGATTGAACCCAGAGGCTTTCTACCTCTGAGCTATACCCCCCAACCTTTTTCTACTTTTTATTTCGAAGCAGAGTCTCACTAAGTTTCTAAAGGTCTTGCTAAGTTGCTGAGGCTGGCTTTGAAACTGAGGTTCTCCTATTTCAGCCTCCAGTGCTGGAATTATAGGTATGCATCACTGTGCCCAGTTAAAAGTGGGGCTTTTTTAAACCCAGAGGGATTGAGCCTTGAGGAAAACACACATGCACATACACACACACACATTCATATACACACACACATACACACCATACAACACACATACCCCCCCCCATACACACACCATTTGCCACACTGAAGCTAAGGCACTTGTGAATTTATTTGCGTTGCCAGCTCCAATTTACTCATTGAATGATTTCTCACAGCTATCTAAATTAAGAAATAACCTGGGAAGAACCCACGTCTTCAAGCATGCTAGGCAAGTGCTCTACCACTGAGCTACACCCCTGGCCCTCACACAATATATTCTGAAGACAGAAACACATTGCTTGAATTTTCAAAGGAATGGTAGAACGATCTAGGTTTGATTAGATCTGAGTGAAGTATATAGCATTTCTCTATCTGAACAAGGATTTGGGTCAAAGTGACCTGTTTTTACTTTAAGATGATAATTGGAATTGGGGCTGAGAGTTCCATAAGGCTTAGCTTGCTCTTAAAAATTTTTTAAAAAAACAGACCTCAGCTGCTGTCCCTCTGGTTGTCTTACATATTATGAAGCTCATCTTGGGATGGTGTTATATAAACATTATTTTGATCTGTGTTTTCTTTTCCTGAGAAGAAGTTTTTCTAAATAGTAAACTTGTATCTCTAACATGATATCTGTAACTATCTTTTTACCCTTCAGGGTGGGTTGAGGTACCTATATCTACATCTAAATATTGTCTTTTGCCAGGTATGGTGGTACACACCTGTAATCCCAGTACTTGGGAGGGTGAGACAGGAGGATCACAGGTTTGTGGCCGGTCTCAGTAACTTATAGCGAGGCCCTACTCAACTTAATGAGATCCTGTTTCAAAATTTAAAAAAAAAATAAGGCTGGGATGTAGCTCAGAGTAGAATGCCCCTGGGTTCAAACCCCAGTACCATAAATAAATAAATACTGTCTTTCACTGAACACTGAATCTGCTCAGGGATGCCTCCTACATAGCATCATTGTTATGCACTTAGGATATTTCTGCAGTTTGTTTTCACTGGTTCTTTTTCTTGCTTGTCCAATTATAGAAAGCCAAGATGAACTTGACCAGTATATGAACCACCTTCTGCAAAGCACATCCATGAGGTGCTATCTGCCCCCTCTTTGCAAAAAGACAGAAGACCTCCATGTTTTCAGTGCTGTCCACTCCACTCGGGACATACTTTCCGTGATGGCAAAAGCAAAGGGTTTGGAAATTCCATGTATGTACTCTTTCTGTCTATTAAAATACCTTCTTTTATCAAAGTAAAAGAATCCTAAAAGTCAACAAAACGAACCCCCCCATTATCCTTCTACTTAGAAGTGACTATTTTCAGCTCTTTTAGCTGTTTCTTCTGGCATTTATATATCTCCATATTTCTAAAATAATATATGTATACTTCTGTCCTTTGATGTGTCAATTTGATTTGGTGCCTATTGGCTTTCTGTTATGTGGATAAAGGTTTAGCTGTCTTAAATCACTCCTCTACTTCACTTCCCTTAACCTATCAAGGGAGTTGCATTGAAATTTTGTTATGTCAATATTCATAGTTTATATTGTATATATGCAAGTATTATCCCCAACTCAGCATTATAGTATACTGTGATTGTTACCATTTTTGTTTTTTGTTTCTCTAAAGTTAATAGTTACCCTGTCTTTTCATTTGCTTTGATTTCTTTCCATGTTTTCTAATGTCCTCACAATGCACATTTCTACAGGGTCAATCATATCAGTGAATCAGTGAATCTCTTGATTCCACTACTTTTCTGACAATCTGTGAATCTCTTTTTGGTACGAACTGCGTTACCTACCTGTCATCCTGGAGCTTTCCTTGGCTCATCTCTTTAGTTGTATTCCTTGCTTCCTGAATCGAGTATGTCCCTCTTTCTTGATTTATTCCCTTTTTTGTAGAGCACATTCTAGATTAGTTTCAATACATTTAAAAAATGGTGCAATGAAAGCGGGCATGGTAATGATTGCCCTCCATGATTGGGATCTACCTTCTGAGATCTTCCTTTGCCATCATCCTGGAAGATCCCTTGACTTGTCTGCTGCATTGGCTCTCCTATTTTCTGTATCTCATCTCTTCCTCCAGGTTCACTCATTCTGGTGGAGGACATCTAGTTGTTTCCTAAGAAATGGTGCATGGTGGCTAACATTGTTGAGAACTTAACATGTTTGAAAATATCTACAAATATTCTGTACCCAATTGAGAGTCTGGTTGGATATGGAGTACTAGGTTGAAAATACATTTTTCTTCAGATTTTTTGAACACATCACTTCATTGTCTTCTTCCTACTGGTTTTGCTATTGAGAAATCTAAGCCCTTTCTGATTTTTAATCCTTCTGGTGTAAATTGCTTTGCTCTTTGAAAGTATTTAGTATGCTTAGTATCTTTTCTGCTTCCCAGTTCTGAAATTTTAGTTATGTGCCTCGATCTGGGTGTGTTTTCATGTGTTGTATTTGGTACTTGGTGGGCTTTACAATCTGGAAATTTATGGTTTTCAATCCTGTAAAGTTCTGAAAACTTTCTTGACTCATTTCCTTCCTGACATTTTCCTTGTTCTCTCTCTCTGATATTTCTGTGATTTCAGTGTCAACTTCCTGGAGAAGCCTTTATCATTGCTCTTCTGTTTTCCATATTTCTGTCTGTTCTGAGTGCACTCCCCTCAACTTTTCATACTACCCCCTCAATTGAGTTATTTCACTCTTGCTATCGTGTTTGAAATCTTTGTCCCCAAATTTCCCACATTTCATCTGTTCTTATTTCATGTGTAAAATACAATTTCTTATTATTTTGAGAACATTAATGGTAAGGATTTGGGGTTTTATTTGTTTGGGATTATATTTTCTTCTCCCTGAATGGTTTCCATCTCCCCTAAGTTGCTTTTTCCTCCTTGTTTGGGTTTCTGTATTCCACATTAAACCCTCCTGTGCCTAGTGCCCTGTGGTTATCCACTCATGCAGGAGAATCTCCAAGCATATGGGTGGGGCTTGTGACCTTGAAGTTCCGTGGGTATAGGCTGGGTAGATTTCTCAGAGATACTCCACAGTTTCCTGTTCTCCCTCCTACTTGAAGGGTAGGAGTCTGCTTGCCTGGATCTCCACAGTGACTTGTCCTCCCTAAGGAATGCACTCAGGCCTTCAGATGTGCTGGTGAACCGAGTCCCTGCCTAGATACTTTCTCTCTTTTACCCTCTTCAAAGAGACCCTCTAGGCTTCTGTCACAGTGAATAAGGCAGATGCCGTGCTGTGCCTACTTAAGGAGGGAATATAGGGAGTTCATTGCTTCTCCTTAGTCTTCCTTATTTTGCTTACCCCCTTTGGACCCCAGTTCCAGAGACACATGTTGCAGCTAATTCCTGAACTTTCTCAGGATTCTCTTATTTAAATCTGCTTGGTTCTTGGATTTCCCCATAGAAATCCAGGGTTTGGTTGCCTTGTGTCTTCTAGACTAGTTATCTTTCATCCATTGCCTTTATCACTTCCGAAATACTGTTACTATTATCTTCTCATCCTTTTTTCCTTTATTCTTGAGGGTTTGTCTTTTTAAAAAGAAATTGGTTTCTGTTGTGTTAGTGGTGATTTGGGACAAAATGCAATTACAATGTATATTCTACTCACTAATGTAACCTGTAGATCTATAAATACCTTTTAAATGTACATCAGCTTTACCTTGAAACATCCTAGTTTCCTGAGACAATGTGATGTCACCTGGCAGACAGAGACAGCCTAATGAATGAATATAGGTGAGAACATCCAAAGGTGGTTCTAAAATAGCCCCTGGCAATGGCAGGATGAAAAAGATACTGGACGGGAAGCCCAGACACCTCGATATGGAACACCTATGACCTTGGGAAAATAAGTTTACCATTTCTGGGTCTGTTTCCTTATCTGGAAGGGGAAAAAAGTTTAGCTCAGTCTATTCTCTTTCCATTCCTAAAATAATATCTAAGTTCCCCTGAATTTTAGAAGGGAAAAGTGAAGTTCTCTCAAAGCTAAAATCCATGTTCTGCTATTTTTCATTCCCAAGTTTAGCACATGATGTGGCTAAATGATAAATTCTCATTGCAATCAGTTGAAATAAATGAATAATTATTCTTTCAGTTGGTTTGCATTATTATAATAGGGAGTAGCCCAGGCACCTCTCAAAAGAAGTACCTCACTGTTCTTCCTCAGATCTTTTTATTGTGTTGTTTTCCAGTCGTTCCCATGACTTTGCCAACTAAAGTTCTAAGTACCCACCGTAAATCACTGAATCTTGTTGATTCTCCTCAGCCACTCCTAAAAAAGGTAAAGTATTTGGAATAGTTCAAAAAAGTATAATGCTGACTTAGTCCCAAGGACTCTCTTAAATGCAGGAACTCAAAAGAAAGAATATATTTCTGGATATCCAGGTCTTTTCCATTTTAGAAGCTCTGCATTTTGATGTGAATCTAATCACTTAGTTGTATGGAATTTTATTTACATCATCATAACTCAGGTAGTGCTGGAGGAAATAAACTAGCCATCCACCTCACCTTGTACTATCTGAGTCATCCAGCCAAGATGGGTGATACGCAGAATAGGCTACCAAGCTTTTTTTTTTTTTTTTTAGCAGTGTTGGGAATCAAACTCAGAGCCTGTCAAATGCAAGACAAATGCTATACCACTGAGCTACAGCTACACCCTTAGCCCTTTTATTGTGGGGAGTATACTAAGGATTGAACTCAGGGCCATTCTACCTTCAAGCTAAACCTCAGTCCCTTTTATTTTTGAAACAGGGTCTTGCTAAGTTGTTGAGGATCTCACAAAGATGCTGAGGCTGACCTCAAACCTGTGATCCTCCTGTCTCAGCCTCCCAAGTCCTACACGCATCCTTAATGTAATGAAAACTGGCAAGAGATTCCTTAGGAGCTTAAAATCTCAGGGTGTTCTGTTGGCTCCCATATTTCTTATTTTATTCTTAATTCTCCACTGATTTTATCTCTCATGAGTAAAATATCCAGTGCCTTTTAATATTTCAACCTAACTTCAATCTTAGGTTATTTAAAACATACATTTTGTGTTTTGCTTTCAAACATCTTTTTTTTTTTACTGTAGATTGGACCCAATGACCTTCTACCTCCCAGATATACCCCTAGACCTTTTTATTTTTATTTTGAAACTAAATTGCTGAGGCTGGCCTTGAGCCTGCAATACTCTTGTTTCAGTCTGCCAAGTACTGAGATTACAGGCATACACCACCCCAACTAGCTCAAAAGTCTATGTTATTGAAGGATAATGTATAAACAGGTGCATAAAGTTCAAATGTAGACTACTATGAATTATCACTGAGCCTACATACACATGTAAGTGGTCATCTCTGTGCTTCCTCCTAGTCACTTCCTCCTCGTGTCATCCAAAGATAATTGTAATCATGAATACTAACAGCAGAGATTACTTTTGCCTGTTTCTGAACTTTGAAGAAATAAAGTAGACACACATTTAACCTGTTCCAGTCTCTTGCAAACACCAAAAAATATTAAGAGCCTATAAATAAACAGGTACAGGATATTCAGTATTAAAGTGGAGTCTAGCACAGTGCCAGAATTCCAAGAAGTTGGTATTTCACTTCTTGATCATCTGAAAGTTCCCATGGTCAGCCCCACCCACTCCTGTTTTTTGGCTTTTGTATGGCCAGGCTCCTGAAGATGACTTCCAGTGGCCCAGAGATGACCGTGGTGATGTGGACTGTGAAAAGCTGGTTGAGCAGCTAAAAGATTGTTCCAACCTACAAGACCAAGCAGACATTCTGTACATTCTTTACGTAATAAAGTAAGTGTCTTAGTCCATTTGGGCTGCCATAATAACATACTATACATTTACAGTATTGGAGGCTAGAAGCCCAAGGTCAAGGTGCCAACAGATCTGGTTTCTGGTGAGGACCAGTTTTCTCATGGATGCCACCTTCTTGCTGTGTCCTCCCATGGTGGAAGGGTGAGCTAGCTTTCTGGAGCCTCTTCTAGAAGGGCACTAATCTCAGTCACAAGGACTCATCCCCCATGACCTGGGCATCTCCCAAAGGCCCTGCCTCCTAATATCATCACCCCAGGGGTTAGGATTTTAGCATAGGAATTTGGGGGGCATAAACATTCAGGCCATAGCAATAAGTTACTGATCTCTACTAAATTGATCTTTCTCAATTCTCCCTAATTCATTTCCTGTCTTTTGGCCTTTCAGCTGCCCAGGTCATGATTGATTGATTGATTTTGTGGTGTTGGGGATTGAACTCGGGCATTCAACCTCCAAGCTATACCCCCAGCCATATTTTATTTTTTATTTGGAAACAGGGTCTTGCTAAGTTGCTGACTCTGGCCTTGAACCTGTGATCCTCCTGTCTCAGCCTCCCAAGTACTGGGTTTACAGGTGTGTGCCACCATTCTCAGCCCTAGGTCATGATCCGTACTACCCAGAATCACCATGAATGAGACTTCCACCCCCTTCTCTGCCTACTGATACTCACCTCCCAGAACAAGAAGGCCGGGCGAGGCCAGAATCTCACATGTCCTGATGTTAACATCCTATTTCAAAGACTAAAGAAATGGGATGCCTTGGTAGGATGTAACTCTCTTGGCCAGGCCTGGAGGCATTGGGAATGCCCGAGCACTTGGCAAATGTGCGTTCCTTCATTGTTCTTCCAGCCTTAATATGCTGGGCCATATCTCTGGTTTTTCTGTTTCTCAACAGAGGTCCCAACTGGGACACCAATCTCTCAGGACAGCATGGGGTCACCGTTCACAATCTTCTCAGTGAGCTCTATGGGAAAGCCGGCCTGAACCAGGAGTGGAGTTTGATCCGCTACATCTCAGGCCTGCTCAGGAAGAAGGTGGAGGTCCTTGCTGAGGTCAGAGTAACCATGCCTGCTGACTTTCCCTCTCACTCTGTCTAGCCCCATACCTCTTCCTTTTCTAATCTCAGAGATATGGAATCTCAAGGAAAATGCCTCTTATCTGTGAAGGAAAATGGAGACAGTGCCAGGGCAGGTTCTCCCATGCTGACCTCCCGCTGCTCTGGGAAGGCAAGCAGAGGAAAGGAAATTCAAGTTGATTAGCTTAGTTCATTGTTAGCCACAGAAAAAGGCTTGTCAGGAAATCAAATGAAAATGCTCTGTGGCCTGGCATCCTTGGAAGCAGAGCTCTCTTGTTTCCGCACATCCACAGTACATTGATCATTAATATTTATAACTGAGGCCCCGCAAAATCCAGAACTACTTTCTACATCATTAAAGGTAGGTGTTCTGACAAGGTGATGGTGTTTATTATATGTGAATAATGAGGAAATTGGTAAGTTAAGAATATAACACATTTACCAGGCATGGTGGTGCACATCTGTAATTCTTGTACTTGCGAGGCTGAGACAGGAGGATCACAGATTTGAGGACAGCCTCAGCAACTTAGTGAGACCCTGTTTCAAAATTTTAAAAAATGAAAAGGGCTGGGGTTGTAGCTCAGAGGTAGACTGCAACTGGGTTCAATCCTCAGTACAAAAAGAAAGAAAGAAGGAAGGAAGGGAGGGAGGGAGGGAAAGAAAATATGTGGTCATTACTATGGTTCCTAAGGACTCATCCTTGCCTTCTTGAATATTGGGGAGTCCAAGATGTTTGCTATAGTGCCCACTAATGGGCCATATAGATCATATAGATCCATCCCTGGGGCCACACCGGGGCGACACAAAGATCATGGGATCTAGCCCTGCCTAGGTTGCTCCATCTGAGGCCTAGATATGGATTTTTCAGATAAAAGGCAGTGTGGATCATAATTTGTAAAGGCAAATTTCCCAAATGTGTAGGCCTGTGCAGACCTATTGTCCCACCAGAAGCAGCTCACAGTGGGCCTGCCACCTGAGCCCCGGGAGAAGACCATCTCTGCGTAAGTTCTTGGTCCAGGGACCTCAGGTTTTGGGGGAGCAATGGGAAAACATCAGTGCTCTGGGCTGTTCAGGAGGAGGGGCTTTTAAAAGACACTCACATGGGTGCTTCCAGCATGGAAAATCAGGAACTTCTAAGAAGGGTGAGGAACCCTGCTCCCAGGTACCTCATTATGTTTGTGACCTGCTCCTCCCTAGGCCTCTTCCTCCGGAGGAGCTCACAGAGCTCATCTACGAGGCCAGTGGGCAGGATATCAGCATCGCAGTCCTTACACAGGTCAGGGGCTGGCATGGGAGGGGCAGCAGCCTTCCTCAGAGTGGTAGGGGGCCTCTCACCGCCAACCCAGATCTCTGAAGCCCTGTCCCTGCACATGTCTGCATCAGGAGATCGTGGTTTACCTTGCCATGTACGTCAGAGCCCAGCCCCGGCTCTTTGTGGAGATGCTCAGACTCCGGATTGGACTGATCATTCAGGTGATGGCCACAGAGCTGGCGAGGAGCCTGAACTGCTCAGGTGAGAAGCTGCAGGTTCCACAGTTCCTGCCCATCCAGCCCCAGCATGCAGCACCTGGCCTGGAGGCTCTGCTCAAGTATTCTTGAGCCTGCTTCCAATCTCAGGGCCTGTCAGGCCAGGCAGCACAGGCTGCTGAAGTTCCTAAGTCAGGGAGGATGAGGCCCTAGCAACGTTTACTATGAGCTAAGCTCCTTACCGATGCCCTTGTGAGATGTCATCCTCCATTTAACACTTCACTGGGAGGAGTTCTACCAATTGAAATATAAATAGCAATTGCAAGACACATCCCGACATCAGGGATCAGTACAATGCAGAAAATTATGTGTCTAGGAATTAAGCAAATAATGTACTTATTTAAACAGCATCATTTAAGCTGAGCACATTAGCTCACAACTCTAATCCCAGTATTTGGGAGACAGAGAGGAGGGTCACAGGTTTGAGGCCAGCCTCTGTAAATTAGTGAGACCCTGTTTCAAAAACCAGAAAATAAAAAGGGTTGGGGGGTATAGCTCAGTGGTAGAGTGCCCCTGGGTTCAATCCCCAGTACCACAAATAAATAAATAAATAGCAGCATTTAGAATCCCCAGGGACCAGTGCCTTTTAGCCCTGTATCAATAGTGTGGTCATCCTGAGCTGGGAGACCTGCCGCTGCATCCTCTGCCATTCTCTCCCACCCAGGTCCAGTGCCTTTACCCACCACCGGCCTTGTGTCTGGGACACTTACATGATGTTTTTTATAGGGGAAGAAGCTTCTGAGAGTTTGATGAATCTCAGTCCTTTCGATATGAAGAATCTCCTACACCATATTTTAAGTGGGAAAGAATTTGGTGTGGAAAGAAGTGGTGAGTAAGTGCTGCGGCCCCTCCATGGGACCCACCTCCTTGCAGTGCAGATCTTCAGTACTGAAGATGCAGACAGGAGGAATGTGATTGTACCTGGCCTTTTTTAACCAATGGACAGTGGCCCAGGCTCAAGATGTCTGCTTTCAGGACTTTGGGACACCCTCAAGTGTTTTCTGGAAGTACCATTTCTTTCATAGCACATGGGTGTGGGCAGGTGCCTCTGCAACCTGCATCTCCTATGGCTGTAAACACCAGGAAATAAGTTGTACACAAGTGTTGGGGGATAACCCCAAGTATCAGCATGAAAAGACTGTTCTTTTAGTCATCTGAGTGGCCTGGCCTTTGGTTTGGGTAAAAGTGTTCTCAGCCAGGTCCCAAGTCACTCTTCCTATGGGAGAAGACCTCTCTGTGACCTAAATTTGTGGCCAGTTTATTTGCTTTGTCCCAGTCTTACTTGCTCAGTTTATCTGTCCCAGAACTCTGCTTGCAGTGCTAGGAAATATAATCAGTCCTGGCGTGATTCTTGTTCTCAAATGCTCCCTAATTATAATTGAAGCAATTATCATTTCTCTTCCTCATAAAAAAGCTAAATGATTTGCAGAAACATTGGTGAATTTATTTCATCAAGCCAAAGAAATACACTGTGGGATGTCATTCCTTTTATTTAATAAGAAGGACATTGGGTACTTGGTGTTTTTTCCCCAAGTGTGTGCCAGCCACAAAGACTGCATGGGGGCAATCAGATGCATATTGGTAGCTTTTCTCCTTTTCCTGAGGGAGGAGTACTCCAGACCCTTGTCCAAAAGTAATTTCCAATTTTTTCCAATGCACAGCCCTTGAAATCTAAATGCACAAGATAAATATTTAATGTGTTCTTATACAAGATTTGACACAAATAATTGTCATTAGATGCAAAGCTATAGATGCTTAGGAAACTAGGAACTGAGTAATGTCATTTGAAAGCAACAAATATGTCTAATTGCAAGTAAGGACAGAAGACAAGCTGTCTTTTTAAAGTGTGTAGCATCAGTTCTTATTCATCCTTTATAATTATTTGGCTTTTATAAATTAGGAAGCTTAAATAGAATTAGAATTCAGATTAAATCCTGAGTATCTGAGATAACTATTTACAGTGAACACTCCCATACAGGCCCTCCTGGGGCCCATGCCCCTTTTGGCTTCCATTGTCTATTTCCCTGATGCCCTTCCTCCCTCTTGGGATGATCACTGTGCTGGTGAATTCCTCCCTCTCCACTACCCTCCCCTCCCCTGGATTCAGTGGGGTTAGGTATGGAGTGACCTTTGAGTTGGGCCTACACCAGGAAGCAGCAGGATGGAAGGAAGTACCATGTACAAATGCCCAGGGCAGTGCATCTGGGCCTGGAGTTGCAGGCTTGGAGACCAGGTGGGGCCCTAGTTGGTAGGACCTCTGGTGGCACCAAGAGGATTATTTAGACCTTCTCCTGAAGACACATCCAGGCCTGAAACGATTCTGAGTGGCCAATGACCTGATTGTACTTGCCTTTTAGAAGAATTCTTTGTGATCATAGCCCAGAGGCCAGGCTCATGAGGGCAAGGTTGGGGTGTGAGTCCTGAGGCTACTACAGTAGGTTCAAAATGTGTGGGGGGGAGAGACTTGGCACAGTGGAGAGAGCCTGCTTGACAAAAATGTCGACAGATGTGAGTTCTGGCTTGCTTAGTTAGGTGGTCTTAGTTTTCCATGAGGAAGGCATGCTTTTGGATAAGTTATAAAAGTTATTTTAAGAAATATATTCCAGTTGAGCACGATAGCACATGCCTATAATCCCAGTAGTTGGAAGGCTAAGACAGGAAGATTGCAGGTTTGAGGACAGCCTCAATAACTTAGCCAGACCCTGTTTCAAAGTAAAAAGGGCTAGGGGTCCAGCTCAAGTAGAGCTCCTGGGTTTAATCTCCAGTACTACAAAAAAAAAATTCAGTCAAAAAAGGGCTTCCTAGCCGGGCATGGTGGTGCACGCTTGTAATCCCAGCATTCGGGAGGCTGAGACTGGAGGATCCGGGTTCGCAGCCAGCCTCAGCTACCTAGTGAGGCACCCCGCAACTTAGTGAGACTCGGTTTCAAAATAAAGAATAAAAAAAATAGGGCTGAGGGTATAGCTCGGAGGTAGAATGCCCCTGAGTTCAATCCCCAGTACCACCACCAAAAAAAAAAAAAGGCCTTCCTGCCTGTTTTGTGCGCACCACTTAAGCAATGCTGACACTTTGATGCAGCCCTTCAAGCCTGTACTGCCCTCAGCACTGGAAGCCCAGCATGGGCTGGAGAGGCAAGGCTCTTGGTAAAGTTAATGATCATGTGAGGTGAGGGTAGACACAGACCCAGATAAGCACATCCCCACATCTCTTCCCTTCGGGTGGTGCTATATAGTCCCTAAGGACCGTGTGTGTGTGTTTTCCCTTCAGTGCGCCCTATCCACTCCTCCACATCCAGCCCTGCCATCTCCATCCATGAGGTGGGACACACTGGAGTCACCAAAACTGAGAGGAGTGGCATTACCAGACTGAGGAGTGAGATGAAACAGGTAAGAACACAGGGGCGGTGGGGGCTGCAGAAAGTGAAGAGTAAGCAGTTCCTCTGCCCTGGTTCACCTCAGAAAGCCATACAAACCCAGGCTTGGGCCCATTCTATAGAGGATTAGAGGTCCCTCTGTTCCATGATCTGAACAAAGCGCCACACCCAGATAGGTACCCCAGAACAGCTCACATGCACCCTGCCTGCCCATCCGTAACCTCGATGTGATGTTACATGTATGTTCCAGAACACACCCTTGTTTGCTTCTGTGCCATTTAACAAGCAGTTATCCAAAAGGAACAATAATTTCTCCATCAAATGTGTTTCCATTGAAATAGCAAGAAGGGTCTAGAAAAAGACTGGGATGACCATGATACCTATAGTCTCCACCTTCCACAGGTGTCTCCTTTCATCTTTATTGAATTCACAATAAAACCCCCTTGAACTGAGCCCCACAGGACCTCAACTCAGCCTCTTTTCAGTTCTGATATGCCAGGTACTGTGCTAGGACACCATGGTCCGTCATAGGAAATAGTGTTTTCTTCTGACTGTGATCTGCAGTGAGAAATGCACTCTGATTTCCTTTTTTATCTCAAATGCTGGTCATGACCCACTAGCTGGACCATTAGCTGAGGCATGAGCATCACTGGCCTGCATTAACAGAGGGGAGAGAAGCAGCTGGGTGTCCCTGACTTGAAGCTGGTTTTTATTTCTTGATATTTTTACTTTCAGATGACTAGACGATTTAGTGCTGATGAACAGGTGAAACACTTTTGCCTTGTTTTGTCCTTTACAGTGCGTGCTTCATGTTCTTTCTGGCTTGAATGTGGAAAGTGAGGTTGTAAATATACAGTATGAATGCATGGAGGCGCCATTCTGCCCATCACAGTGGCTCAGGCAGGTGACCTTCAGGGACACAAGAGAGCAGGACTTGAAGGCAGGAGAAAAAGGACCTTGCCCCAGGCCTTAAAAAATTAATTTGTTCAAAAACCCAGTGTCAAAATAAACAGAATTATTCAACTTATGCAACATAAATCATTTTAACCCAAAATTTCCTTAAATGATGGAGCACAGTCTATAACATCACAATCTAAAAAATGTTAATAATTTTAATGAACCCTTGAATACCAATTTTTGCTTGGTTAATGTAAGATGTTTAAATACTCATAATTCATGTTCATTATATTCTTTGTAGAACATATATTTTGGTAAATGGCTTGTATTTTGCATAATATCTTTACTGTTTTACATATATATGTACATGTTCATATCTGCATCTATCTAGCTATGTCCATATCGCTATTTGTCTATCTAGCTAAAAATTAAAAATATATGCAGGGATGCATAAGAATTCTAAAGTAAATGGCCATAAATTTTGAACCCCAATTTGTATCAGAAATTCTGATGATAACTTATCTCTGTATCTCTAGTGTTAGGCACAAAGCCTGACTATGCTCAATATATGCTTGACAAATAATCAACTTATCAAATTGGGCTTTGTTAGGAATCTTAGTAAAAAGAGATGGTCTGGGCTCTTGCCTCAGTGAGAGTTCTGTTCAAAAAGAGGGAACTAAATAGAAATTTTGCTAAATCTCAGCAGAAAGAATAGAGCTATTCCTGTCCCCAAATGGCCTGGGAGGATTTAACCCCAGAAGGAAAAAAAATGTAAATGTTCTATATTACTCTGTGACATCCTCCTTCCTCTAGAAAATTGGAATTATTTTTTAAGAGATGGAGTCTCACTATATTGCTCAGGCTGGCTGGGACTTCTGGGTTAAAGTGATCCTCTTGCCTCAGCTTCCCAAGCAGCTGGGACTACGGGCATGTGCCACCGCACCTGACTAGGAGTCAAATTTCTAGTGATTTGATATCATGATCAGGTGAGCATAGATGAAACATATTGATAAATGAATACAGATTATATATTCTTCCAAGGGTAAAACATACTCCATCTCTTATTCTAATTTATGCTCCTTCCAAGTAAGGAATGAATGGACTTTCCAAACATCTTCCTTTGTCTGCCACTCGGTGGCACCGTCCCTCTGGTTACCCATATCCTGCTT
Source organism: Graphiurus murinus (assembly GCA_004027655.1). Classification (NCBI taxonomy): domain Eukaryota; kingdom Metazoa; phylum Chordata; class Mammalia; order Rodentia; family Gliridae; genus Graphiurus; species Graphiurus murinus. The sequence continues at coordinate 71,160 of PVLC010002250.1, read as the reverse complement.
GCATGAGCATAGGTGAATATGGATGGTTCCTTCCACCTCCATTTAATGCTATCCTTGCATGTTACAGGGATGAGGTGATCCCCTTTTTCTTGGATGGGTTTGGATTCAACTAGCCAGTACAAGTTTTATATTTGGCCATTTATGTCAATGAAGTATATTATTCTCTATTCAAAATTTAATAGGTGCTATAACATTTTAAATTTCTACTCTACTTTTGCAGGAACACCAAGTATACAGACCATACACATGCAAGTTAAGGTTATACTACATTTTTACATGAGGAAATACTTGTGTAGCCAAATTATCTATGGGTGCCTGTTAGGTGCCAGACGTTAGTGGTGGATATGGGTATTTTGTTGATCACTGTTGATTTTCACAACACAGCATAAAACATTAGCATTTCATGGCTGTGAATTTGAAAAAAAGTGTGTCCTAACTTGATTAGACCCCCTGCAAATATGACAAGGCCTGGTAACATTCACTACTTAAAGAAAAAAACCCTGTAGAATGTCCCCTGGATCAGGGCCCAGTGCTGTACCACAGGTTGTGCCCTGAGATTGAGACTAGGGCACCCATGTCACTGAGTGAGAACCGCTCTAGCCTGCTCACTCCATGCCTCACTTAGGGACACTTTTCTTGCTGTTCTGTCTGCTTGCTTGCTGCTAGTGTCTCTTGGTATCATTGCACATGACTGAGTTGATTCTTTTTGTCTTGTAGTTCTTTTCTGTGGGCCAGACCGTGTCCAGCAGCATGCATTTCTCCAAGTTTGCGGTAAACCTGCGTCGGCGTCACCCATCCCCACCTCCCCCATGTGCCTACTGTCTTCATCCTTCTATGTCCTCACGCTCCCGCCTCATCCCTGAGTTTTGTTTTGGTTTTAGTGTGTGTGGTGCTGGCAGTGGAACACAGGGCCTCATACACACTGGGCAACTGCTAGAGAGCTGAGCTACAGCCCCAGGCTGCACCCCTGGCTTCTGAAGACTTATGCAGGGTTCAAGGGTTTTCAGCTAATTGTTGACTCTCCACTCCAACTGTAATTTGGGGAGTTTCTAGAAAGACTAAGAAGTTCTTAAACTATGCTTCATTTTCCATCTTGAGCTCTCACTTCTCTGCCTATGCTCCTTGGCACAGTGTGGTTGAGGAACAGTCTCACCAGTTCTCAGGAGCTTCCAGGCACTGGTCATGTGTGTGTGTGTGTGTGTGTGTGTGTGTGTGTGTGTGTGTGTTTGTGTGTGTGTGTGTTTGTGTGTGTGTGTGTGTGTGTTACTAGGGATTGGACCATTGGACCCAGGGGTATTTTACTTCTGAACTATACCCCCAGCCCTATTTTATTTTTTTATTTTGAAACATGTTCTTATTAAGTTGCAGAGGGTCTCACTAAGTTGCTGAGACTGACTTTGAACCTATACTCTTCCTGTCTCAGCCTCCCAAGTACTGGGATTACAGGTGTGCACCATTGCACCCAACTGGTTCTACCTTTTTATTGAGTGTTTGGTCTTAGCAGGAAAGCATGTACTGACCAGCACTTTACACCCACGATGGCCCAGATCCATGTGGGCCCCCAGCTCAAGAGGAGGCCTAAGAAATGTTCTAATGGCAGAGGCGAGTCTGAATCTGCCGCCCAAAACCAGAAGGAGAAAATCAGCTGAGTCACTGATGAGTGAGGCTGTAATTACTTTTATTTGTAGCTAATTGTTGCCTTATTTAAGTGGCAGTAATGAGCCCAATGGAATAACCCAGCCTGTCTTTTTCAAAATAAGATCTGCTGAAGTCAAAATGAGTGCAGAGAGAAGAATCTCGCCTCCTGCCCAGCTAGCATGTTTAATATTTGGATTTGGTATTTAAAGTTTTAGATTTGATGTTGCACAATGAGAAATTAAAGTGCCATATAGTCCAGAAAAAAGGCACAGGTGAAGATGCAGGTTATCCCTGCCAGACCTGGAGGCCAAGGGGCTAGAATCCACTGGGGCAAGACAGCAGGCCGAGTTTTGCTCACGCCGGACAAACCCCATGTCCAGGACTGGTGTCCAGGCCACTAGGTCACGGCAGCCCTGCAACAGCACTTCCTTCTCGGAGGTCAGGAGGAATGCAGCCTCGGGTGAGGAAATAGGAAGGAGGTGTTGCCCTCCTACCCCAGACAGCAGAATATTTCCTAGCTCAGAGCTGCCATGGATGAAACTCAGGGCCAAGAACAGGGAAACAACAAGCAGGATTGAAAAGCATGCGTGGAAATACTCAAATCTCCAAGGTCCCACCACAAGTGGGGATTCCTAGCCTTGACTTTCTGTCTTTGTCTCCAGGTCCTTTCCCCCTGTAGTAAGTATGACATTCTCTGTGGTATTCCCAAGGGGAAGTGACTTTCGAATTCCTGTAGTGCTATGGAAGTAAAATGGGCAATTTGGCATTTGTCCCCTCCCCAGCCAGGCTGCAGGCCCCTGAGAGATTCACCTGCCCCAAGAGCCAGTGTCCTTCTCAAAGCCTCCTGCAGTCTCAGGGGGAGCAGCCCTGTGGAGACAGCTCCCCTCATGTTCTTCACTTAGCAAATGCCCAGATGGCTCCCTGAGGGAGGCCAGCTATGTCCCCTTTGTGTAGATGTGACCAAGGCCGCAGTCAGTGCTAGAGTAGGGTCCTGGCAGCCTCAGCTGGGTGGCTGCCTCGGCTCTTGTTGGCACTGCGGTGGCCTTATTGCAGAAGCCAAGCCTGTGCCTGCTCTGCCCTGTGAGTTTGGGTCCTCTGGGTGCTGGACTATCTCCTAAGGGATGGAGAGAGTTAAGAATCACATAGTGAAAGATTAATCCAGCATCAAACAACAGACAAAGTAGCATTAAGAAACTATGTTCCTCCATAGGTAAAGTGGCATCTGGTGATTTTGACTAGGTCACTGAGCCAGCTTTCCTGGTGGCAGTCTTTCCCCCAGGGTATCTGCTGGGTGGCCCTCCAGGCTTCTGAAGGCCATGTGCTTTCTGTCTTGCAGAGGTCCAGCACCCCATCCTCGCCCACGGGCACGTCATCATCAGACTCCGGGGGATATCACCTTGGCTGGGGGGAGCAGCAGGGCCAGTGGCTGCGCAGGAGAAGGCTGGATGGGGCCATCAACAGGGTCCCTGTGGGATTCTACCAGAAGGTGTGGAAGATCCTTCAGAAGGTGAGCTGGGCACTGGGAGACATACTCCCAGGGAAACTAGCCAGCACCCCTCTGCCTTTGCAAAGTGTGGTGGCACCGCCAGGTGTTGGTGGCAGATGGCTAAGTAACAAGCCAACACCCAGCTGTGGCCTTGAGTGGCCCACAGCCTAGAGCAGGGCCCTCTGCCTTGGCACTGTTGCCACTTGGGGCTGAGTAATTCCTTACTGTGGGAGACTGGCCCAAGTACCGTGGGGTGTTAGCAGCGGCTCTGGCTGATACTTACATGTCACCAGTAGCATCTCCTTCCCCAAGAGTGACACTAAAAGTATTTCCAGACATTACCAAATGTCCCCTGTGAGGCAAACCTCCCCTGGATGAGAACTGCTGTCTGGAACCACAGCGAATGGCACAAAGTGTCAGCTCAATTGTGTGGGAGCAACAGACATATTTTAGAAATATGGAAAAGTCAGAGGATAGATAAGAAGTGGAGGGGCAGGAGGTTCTGGATGGAAATATCGTAACTCAGTTGACCCGGAGCCACTGCACAGGCCTGGGCCCTGGATGACAGCTCAGGAGGGGTCTGCTTGGGGCAGCTCCCAGTGGATAGTACATTCAGGCAGGCATGGTGTCGGCATCCTTCAGTGACGTGATAGAGCCCTGCTGGCTGCAGAACACCGTGTCATGTCCTGCGGGTGTTCAGAAATGAGAGCTTCCAGTCTGGCCCCAAGTCCTGTGTGCCCCAGAGTCACAGTTCCTATCCCCACCCCCACCCCTGCTTCCTTGCTTGGAGGACAGGGACCCGGAAACCTTTTCCCCTTAGCCTAGCTGCCCACTGCCCCTCTGGCCGTCAGATAGGCTTGTGTTTCCTGTTAAAATCTCTTCAGAGGTTGTGGTTGGAAGCCAAGGAAAGGTGACACAGCCAGGCTGCAGTGCCCGCAGCTGGACTCAGGAAAGCCTGTCTGAATGCCTGTCACCACAGAGGGGCCAGTGTGGGCAGATGAGGCCCCTTTGTTCTCTGTACCCCACTTCTTTCTCCTCTCACATTGGCCTCAGGACATTCATGCGGCTTCCAGGGTCCGCCAGAGCTTGTCCTTCCTCTCCCACAGAGGGACAGTATGCTTCAGTTAAAAGCATCTGTGCAAACCAAGCCAGATTTTTTTTCCTCTAAATGCTTTCTTTCTAGCTCATTTCACAGTAGGAGAGGAACGAAAAATGTAGTGATCCCATGTGAGAACATACTCCAGCCCCCTTTGCAAAGCCACGGTGCCATTTGGTCTGTGTTCTTTCTGCAGCAGGTGCCCCTGGCCAGTCACAGAGCTTTGACCTCTGTGCTTTATGGGTCTGGTGTCTTCCCCAGGGCAACTGCAAACCTGGATGGGAGGCCTCCTGCAAGCAGCTGCATGCCAGTACCCCAAAGCCCAATGGAACAGAGCCAGTGGAGCCTGCAGAGGCCTTGGTCCATGGTTTCCTGCCTCTTTTCAGGAACCCTTGGGCTGGGGTGAAGGCAGGGCAGCTGCTGCTGGCCAGGACACTGGGAGTTAGAAGGTGACCAATAAGACTAGGACAAACTATTCCTAGAAAATCTCCTCGCTCTTCCTAGGGCATCACATGCTTCTGTCCCAACGTCCGCTGGCACAATACCAAGATGCTCTTATTATGAAAGAGCAACATTTCATATGGAGCCTGCTTGATATTTATATACATGTCGTGCGTGTGCATGTCTGTGCATGTGCTCAAGTCTTTTGTGATTGGCGCTTATTATAGAAATCTCGAAAATAGATGCCTGCAAAGGCACAGAAGCATCGCTTTACCAGTAGGAGCCATGAAAAATCTCCCTTCATTATGGCACCGAAGGGGGCCTGGCAGGCGCCAGGGCCCGGTTGCCAAGTGAAACGCCGAGCCTCCAGGGAGGAGGACGCCGCAGCTCCCGAGGGCATTGTTCCTGCGCGATCTGAAAGATGCCTGCTGGTTTCCCTAGAATTGTTCCATCGAAAACACAGCCTGTGGGCAGTGAGAACAGCGCTCTAAAAATAACTGACAGTCTGGCGTGTTCCAGCCCTCGTGCAGATTTCCAGGGCCTGGAGAGCTGTGCTCGCGAGTGCGTGTGAGCGCGTGTGTGAGCGCTCGCACACTGGTGTCATGTTCTGGAATCTGACCGAAGCATCTGTTCTTCCTCCAGTGCCACGGTCTCTCCATCGATGGTTACGTCCTCCCATCCTCAACGACCCGAGAGGTATGATGAGAAAAACCCAATGCTGGCCCCTCTCAGGGTTCCTTTCCTGGTCTTGGAGTACTCCTGCACCTTTCAAGCTTGTTCTGTATAGACGGGCCATTTGTAGATTCCCTCTTTTCAGCCACTTCACCCCCAAATTGTGCAACATTTCCTTTCTGTCACCACTTCTTTCTTCTTTCTTGTTTCCTCAGAAACAGCATTTCTGGACTATTGAACTGTTTAGATTTTCCCCAAGACCCTTTAAAACCCCAGCCAAGCTCCATCTCACATTCATTAGACCAGTATACAACCCCCCCAGACTCCTTATCTCTAGCCGCAAGGGGCCATCTTCCCTGCATCCTCTTAAAAATAGATCTTTTTAGTTTTTACCCTGCCTAAGGCACCATGTCTTATGCCACAGAGAATGATGAGAAGAAAGAGAGAAAAAGATGGTCCCTGAGCCAGGTGTGGTGGGGCACACCATAATCCCAGTACTTGGGAGGCTAAGACAAGAGGATTACAGGTTTGAGGTCAGTGCATGGTAACTTAGTGAGACCCTGTTTCAAAAAAGAAAATGAAATGGGCTGGGGGTATAGCTCAGAGGTAGAATGCCCTTGGGTTTGATCCCCAGTACCAATAAATAGGAAAAAGAAAAAGAAAAGAAACTATTCTGTCTCCAAGAAGTCACAGGCCAGTAAGTAGACAAGGCTAGGAGGAGGCTGCCCCAGGGCAGAGCGCTCAGCCTCCCACTCCAGAGGGTCCCTGCTGCAGAATCAGGACAGCGGCCAGAACGGAGGCAGCATTTGAGCCAAGTCCCAACTGTGATGCAGGAAGCATTGGTTACAGGGCTGTTTGTCTGATCTTATCACTGGCCACCTACAATCCTTTCGGCAGATGACCCCATATGAGATCAAGTTTGCTGTCCACGTGGAGTCAGTGCTGAACCGCGTGCCCCAGCCTGAGTACCGGCAGCTGCTGGTGGAAGCCATCATGGTGCTGACGCTGCTCTCGGATACGGAGATGGACAGCATCGGGGGCATCATCCACGTGGACCAGATCGTGCAGATGGCCAATCAGCTGTTCCTGCAGGACCAGGTGGGTGTACCCAGGCCACCTACTCAGTCCACAACTAAGGCAGAGTAGCCAGGTTGGCTGGCATTTATCTCTGTTGAGGCTGGAGATTCTATGTCCAATAGGAAGGCATATACTCAAACAAAGAAAATGTCATCACAGATGGCGAAAAAATGTCAGCCATTTGGTTAGGAAATGGCATGATCGCCACTTGGGAAATCTAAAGACCTTTGGATGGGCCCTTGTTGGTGGCACTTTTAGTCCAGACACCACCACTTGCTACATACATAGCCCTGGGTGACCCACTTATCCTGTATGTAAAATCAAGTTAGGCAGAGAAGCTGCACGCTAGGGTGAGAATACAGTATAGTGTCCAGAGCAAAAGCAGCTGGCCCTCCCACCCCCAGGCAGCACTGGCTTTCCTCTGTGGCTCCTGGCCTTAGGCCTCTAGCAACCAGCCCTAGCCCACATGGACCGCCTCCATCATACATAATCCTGAGGGGTAGGTTAGGAGGTGGACTCTACTCATGCCTTCTCTCTTCCTTTTCCTACTACAGGTGTCAATTGGAGCCACAGACACCTTGGAAAAAGACCAAGCCACAGGAATTTGCCATTTCTTTTATGACAGTGCTCCGAGCGGGGCTTACGGGACAATGACCTACCTAACGAAAGCAGTGGCTTCTCATTTGCAGGAACTGCTGCCCAGTTCAGGCTGCCAGATGCAGTAGGGCTGCAGCTGTGAACATGACCACCCTCTGAATCTGTCACTAGTCCCCTAGCCTCATTGGAAACTTTCTTCTGTCCCTTAAGACCCCCTGTGCCATCACAAAGGTATGTCCCATTGGAAGCAATCACAGGGAGGAGATGGTAGCACTCAACCTGAAACCAACGTATAAGCCACGGAGAGAGCGCATGAATCTTGTGCTCCCCCAAGGAGCACCCTGGGATCGTTTTCTAAGTTCATTTTGCTGGAACATTTGTCCCAGCATCTGGTCTCATGGACTCTAAGAAGGAATTGGAAATTGGTCTCCTTTGAGTGCAGAGTGAACTGAGAAGCCGGCTTAAATCAGCTTTTAGAGTTACAGAAATAGGTTCCATGAGCTAGTGAGACAGCGAATGGAAAGATCCTTCTTGCAGCACCAGCTAGACAAGCAGACCTTGACGGAGGAACATTTTAACAGGATGCACTCTGTCTGGGAACCAAACTGTTTACCAAATAGAACGATTCTATCTTTCTGTGGAACCTCACTTGTCTTGTGCCTTGCTTGCTTTCTTAGCCTCTCTTTCTATTGGCATGACCGCCTTCATGTAACAGTTCTCCGTTGCCAAGATTTACACAATTGCTCCCAGTTAACTTGGACTCAAAGTCTTCAAGTATTCTCTCCTTAAAGGCATTTCTCCTGCCTTAAAAAACCCCCCATCCTCTGGAATCTAGAAAATAAAATGAAATTTTTACAATAGCCAGGCAAACTGTTGTTTTCAGGCTGGAGCGGATAGGGAGTCCCCTGGAAAGGCCTGTGCTCCCCCCAGCCCCCGGGCTCTGGGGAGCCAGCACATGATGAACTATGAATCAGTAGATGCCATGGAAATTAGTGGTGTGTTCCCACAGGAACAATGTTTCTCTCCTAAAAATAGAGCCGGGCTCAGAGCTTGAACCCGTGTCATAGAAGCACGCATCCTCACTCTCTCTGGTGTGGTTGGAGGCACTGATTGTAGAGAAGGATGAGTCGTGATGGGGTGTGGCAAATCTTTTGCCGCTGTCCTGGTGAATGGAGTTTCTTACCAGGGTGGAAATAAGGCATTGTCTTCCTATGAGGGGAATAAGCAACAGGGAGAACGGTTTCCATAAATAATAAGTCTTGAAAGACAGAGTCAGCTGGGGGCGGTGGTGCATGCTTGTAATCTCAGTACTTAAGAGGCTGAGATGAGAGGATTGCAGGTTCAAGGACAGCCTCAGCAATTTAGCAAGACCCTCAGCAACTTAGGCCCTGTTTCAAAATAAAAAATAAAAGGTCTGAGGTTCTAGCTCAGAGATACAACACCTATGGGTTCAATCCCCAGTACCACAAAAAAAGAAAGACAAAGAGTCATCTGGTGGCCAAGTGTCACTCTGTGAGTGAGTGGTAAGATGGGTTCGTAGTGACTCTGTTTCTGAAATGGAATCAAGGCTGTTGTTTTGGCACCTTGAAGTTCACATGGAGGTGCAGTGATGCTATAGCTACTTTGAGGGAATGTGGTCGCACCTCACACCCGGCAAAGCTGAGCTGAAGTGCCGATGGTTATTCTTGAAGCAGAGGAAGAGCAGGGTGGCCTCGAATTCCTGACCGCCAACTGGGAAACGGTCTGTCTTCCGGCCAAACCAGATACTTGGCAATTGCTCCTGGGCAAGGCAATGCCGAGGACAGCAGTCCCAGAGCGCTTACCAGGGCTTGGCAGTGTGCAGGCGCCACTCATGTGGGGCCAAGCTGCCTTTATTTCCATTTCTTCCAAACCACAATACTCTCCCTGTTGAGGGACAAAGTAGTTATATAAAGAAAAAGCCCCTGGTGTCTCTCAGCTCCTGCCACAGTGCACTCAGACTTTCCTCGAACTGGGGCTGAGCCTGCAGCCCAGGCTGGCAGCACACACACAGGTCAGGCACATGCCGCTTTCCCGGGGATCCTGCAACCCCCGCAACACACACACCTTCCTGTCCACTCCACCTGGAAAGGGTGAGGTCACTCGGGGAGCCAAGGTGGCAGCGGGACTGGAGGGAGATTCAACAGCAGCCACCTGAGCTCCGCAGGCCACAGCCTCCCGGGTGGGGTGTGTGTGTATGGGTGTGTGTTACTGGGGATTGAATGCAGAGGCATTCTGCCTTGGAGCTACACCTCCAGCCCTTTCGATTTTTATTTAGAAACAGGGTCTTGCTAAGTTGCTGAGGGTATCACTACGTTGCTGAGGATGGCCTCGCACCTGTGATATTCCTGTCTCAACTTCCCAAGTACTGGAATTACAGGTGTCCACCACCATGCCCAGCTCCTGTATTTTTCATAGGTTTTTTTTGGGGGGGGCTGTCTTTAAGATAAACTGACATTAACAAGTGTCAGAGAGTCCTATAATTCACCCAACAGACTCCTCGGTGGATCATTTTCAAACACAGCTAATGTAAGAAAGGTACAAGGCACAGAAATGCCTGTTGCTGCTTGTGAGGTGCTCCCGAAGGGTGAGAGCCTGCCACAGAGCCGGGTGCTGCCTGAGAATAGTCACCTGCCTACCATGTCAGAGTGAAGCCACAGCTGCGGAGTTTGCAGCAAAATGCAGCCCGGAAAGGAGCCATAATAAGCAATTCCACCGAACCTTCAAATCACTCTTTGAAACCTCTTTAATGTGAAGTCCCAAGATAGGACTACATTTCCACAGGCATCAAGCTGATGACTTCAAAGCAGAACAGGCATCTGAGGCTTGGTCTTTTTAGCCAGCAGCTGAGACTACATCAAGAGGAGAGGTTTGGGGAGATTGTTTGGTGGGAGTCCCGCTGACACCATCTTTACCTGGGGAGACTTAATTTCCACCCTCTACTCCTAGAAACTGGGCCCTGCAGCCCCTGGAACCTTGGACTGGGCTGGCTTCTTCCCACCCCTGGGGGCTGTGGCGGTGGAGCTTTTTCCTATCTCTCCCCTCTAAGTAAAAACCAATTTTGACCTTGACTGGAGCTGGGGGGTTGGGACATCCTGTTTCAGAAGACAGACTTGTGGAGTCAGGAACTAACATATCTTTTAACATCCTCAGTTGAGAAGCCACTGGCTTGTGTAATCTCAGTACTTGGGAGGCTGAGACAGGAGAATAGCAGCTTTGAGGCCAGCTTAGTGAGGCTCTCAGCAACTTAGTGAGACCTTGTTTCAAGATAAAATTAAAAAGGGCTGGGGGTGTAGCTCAGAGATTGAACTCAGAGCTGTGTTCGATCTCCACGTCCACAAAAGAAAGAAAAGAAAGAGGAAGGGAGAGAGGGAAGGAGCACACTGGCAGCACCCCCCCTCCAGCCCACTGTCAGTGGTGCCCAGTGCCTTATGGGATGGAAGTCTGTCAGGAGGTCAGTCAGAGGGTCTGCCACTCTTCTGAGGCATAGTGACAGGAAAGAGAGATTGTCAGCCCTCAGCTGCCTGGACAGAGAAGATGTAAATGTTCCCTGTGTAAAAAAGAGAAAGAAAGAAAAAACACCAGAAGATCAGGAGGCAAGAGAAACAGTTTGTCAGTTGATTGATGCCATTTATTTCTGGACAAGATGACAGGAGGCTCGACCTCCCTTGATGTAAATTCTAGCAGAATCATCTCAGTTCTATTGACTCACACACCACCCTTGCAAATAGCTTTTGTCTTTTCTGTTTCCTTGTTGTCAAAGGGTACAGAGGCCTCCCTCCCTTTGCACCATTATCTTTCAAGGTGACTCTTATGCTTTTGAAGTCCCAGCCATCTGCTTTGTGCAGCTCTGCGTTTTGCAGGATGTGAGAGCATCGTGTTCCCAGAATGCCTTCTGTTCTCCCGGACTTGGCCATGATCACTCTGCCTGTGAGGAGAAAAGACAGCAGTGCCACCACCCTCTCAGAGCCCAGTCCCCTTGTCTCCTGCAGAAAGCCACTCAGGAAAAGCCAGGGCCTTCGAGTTAGCAAGAGAGGTCTCTTGAGAGGACCAGAAACTGGGAGAACCACTGTTACCTGATGCAAAGTGTGTTTGATGGTTCGGGAAAGGAAAAAAATTCCACCAGAAAACTGTGTGTGTGTGTGTGTGTGTGTGTGTGCGCGCGCGCATGTATGTGTGTGTGTGTTTTAAGGAACATATGTGCAATTTTGGCAAAAGTGCCTTCTTAGAAGGACTGGAGTAATTGGAACCAATGAACTCCAAAGTCGTGTGATTTGCCCTCCCGTGTTAGTGCAGTATGCAAATTATTCTGAAAAATGAATGGATCCGAAAACCTTTACTGCATGCCCTCTATGGCCAGACATTGCTAGGCATGCACGATGTGGGCTGGCATGAAAACAGATGAAAAAATCACCCAGGTAGTTTTGTGAAAACCTCTGAGGAAGGGCATTCACAAGTCTGCTGAGTTAAGCTTCCTCACACTGTCTCACTTCACATCTCAGTCCTGAACCCTGTGCAGCTTTAGCCTGTCTCAGCGGGAAGCTGCCAGAGCCTTCCCACTCCCACTGGTTCAGTTCAAGTGCCAGGCTTTGCAGAGGGCACTGCCTCAGGTGTTAACACAGAACAGGCTGCATCTGCACTGGACAACAGGGATGCCTGCCTGTGCTCCACACCTTTTTTCTTGTGATACCGGGGATTGAACACAGGGGTGCCCTCCCTCTGAGCTACACTCCTAGCCCTTTTTATCTTTTATTTTGAAACAGGATCTCACTAAGTTACTGAGAGTCTCACTGAGTTTCTGAGGCTGGCCTCTAATCTGAAATCCTCCTGTCTCATCCTCCCAAGGACTGGGATTACAGGTGTGCACCATGCCTCCTTTTTTAAAAGACCTTTTCAAATGCAAACCCGAGGATGAACTTGCCAAGGAGAAATCTTAGTAATAGGCCGCAGTTTCTCAAGAAAGACCTTAGTGCCACCCTTGGCTGCTGTGTCTGAGTTATTTGAAAATAACACAAGCCAGCTCTGGCTGGGTTAAGTAGGAAGTATGTTTCTTAAAGATGTCACATGTCACCAGGTTTACAGCTCCCCAGCCAGAACCAAGACCCCGTATAACTCCCCAGCGCCCCTAGGTTCCAATGATGCCTTCAATGCTGGGGCCATCCTACTGCTCTTTTGGAAACTGAATACAGGAACTGCCACCTGTCATCAGAATATGTTGAGAACAGCCACTAGCTGCCATGTAATGTCATATCAGCTCAGGAGGTTAGAAAAGGAAGTATCTAAAAACAGGCATGGTGGCACATGTCTATAATTCTAGTACTTGGGAGGCTGAGGCAGGAGGATTGCAGGATCAAGGCCAGTGTGGGGCAACTTAGTGAGACCCTGTCTTAAAAAATAAAAAGGGCTAGGGTGTAGCTCAGAGGTAGAAGGTCCCTTGGTTCAATCCCCAGTATCAAAAACAAAAACAGAAAGAAAAGAAAAGCCAGTATCTAGCCGGGCGTGGTGGCGCATGCTTGTAATCCCAGCATTCGGGAGGCTGAGACCAGAGGATCCGGGTTCGAGGCCAGCCTCAGCTACCTAGTGAGGCACTCCGCAACTTATTGAGACTCGGTTTCAAAATAAAGAATAAAAAATAGGGCTGGGGGTGTAGCTCGGAGGTAGAATGCCCCTGAGTTCAATCCCCAGTACCGCAAAAAAAAAAAAAAAAAAGAAAGAAAAGGAGTTGTGCCACCCCCAGCCTTAGAGAACTGGTTACAGGGTGTTTGCAGCAGGAGTGGAGAGAGGACCCCTCCCAGGCACAAGGGAGTCATCCTAGTGTTGCCCCTGGGCTCAAGGCAGGACAGGTATATGTTCTCCCCTCTGCACCCCACCCCCCAGCAGAACTGCAGCCACTGAGCCATAGCAGCTGGTCACCAGTGCTGTACAGGGACAGCCAACCAGCCCGCCTTCTAGTCCTCCGCTTCCAGGAGCTGTCTGAGAGCCCCCAGTAATTACCAAAGGGCCCTGTGTGTCTCCTGACCACTGGCCCCACCCCACTAGACTTCTCAGGACCCTGAGTGACAGCCCATCTGGGCCAAGATGTAGATGATTGTCACATCTTCCCTTCCAAGCCTTTAGCCAGCTGAGGGGATTTAAAAATAAAGAATTGGAACTGATTCATGGTCTAAGCATCTCAGCTGACAGTGGGAATAATCTCCCCCAGCTGTCACCAGGGCTCGCTCCCTGCATTCTTGGAAGTGCTGAAGTGCTCTCTCAGCTCAAGGGAGGTGCAGCCATCTAAGCGTGGTGGCCAGCTCTGTGTCGCCTCTCTCCATGTCACCCTGCTCTCCCTTCCCTCTGGTCAGGCAGGCAACAGCTCCGCCTCCAATGAGCTCTGGAGGCCCCGCACGGCAGGCTGGGTAGGTTTGGAGAAGGCCATACAGACCAGGCATCCAGAGTCCATGAGGTGCCTGCCACATGGAAGCACTGGGCCAGCTGCCCTGGTGACCTGAGTCTCACCTGAAAGGCCTAGGGTTTATCTCCTCCAGCAGGGAGCCCTTCATGCCAGGCTGACACCGGCCCCCACCCTGCAGGATGTGCACTTCCTCATGCCCTGGACCCCGGCGGACTGGCCGTCAGCTCGGTGCCATCAGCACACATGTATGTGGCTGGCCCCACGCCTAGTAGGGGAAAGAGCCATAAATTAGCCAGTCGCCTGCGTGGGAGAAGTCCAATTAGAGCCAGAGAGGGGAACGGTTCTCTCTGCGCCCTGGATGAGTGCAGACTCGGCAGCATAAATGAAGCTGGACCTAGGGGTGCGCAGCTGGCAATGCGCCTCTGAGCAGTGGCAGGGGCAGAATTGGAGGCCACAAGGCAGCCTGGGAACTGCCAAGCTCCTGGCCAAGTAGACACAGGGGGCTTTTGGGGTCAGGCTTGGGGAGCAGAGGCTAAAGCAGAGCCCGTTTCATCTGCCACTCACCCCCACATACACCAGGAGTGGCCCTATTTGCTCAGTGACGCAAAAGGGAAGTGGGACCTGCTGGTGCTGCTGGTTTGTGTGGGAACAAGTTGACTCCTCCAAACCCTCCCCAGGGTGTGATGGGCCTAACCCTCAGGCCAAAGACTAGTGAAACACTCACCCGCAGAAAGGTAGGGGAAGCCATGAGGCAGGAGCTTCTCAATAATGTAATTCATTAGCTGAGTGTGGTGACACACACCTGGAATCCCAAGACCCTTGGGAGGCTCAGACAAGAGGATCCAGGATCAAGGCCAGCCTCAGTGACTTAGTAATACCCTCAGCAACTTGGTAAGACTCTGTTTCAAATAAAAAATAAAAAGGGCTGGGAATATAGATCAATGGTTGAGCACTCCTGGGCTTATTCCCCAGTAACACAAATAATAATAATATAATCCAGCTGGGCGTGGTGGGGCACGCTTATAATTCCAGTATTTGGGAGGCGGAGACAGGAGGATCGAGGGTTTGAGGCCAGCCTCAGCTACTTAGTGAGGCCCTCTGCAACTGTTTCAAAATAAAGAATAAAAATTAGGGCTGGGGGTATAGCTCAGAGGTAGAATGCCCCTGGGTTCAATCTCCAGTACTGCAAAAAACAAAATAATAATAATGATATAATCCACCAGTGTTGAACCACAACCCTCAAAGCACGTGCTGGGTGGGTGTTATGGTTTGCATCTGGAATGTCCCTCAAAAGCTCAGGTGTTAAAGGCTTAGTCCCCAATGTAGCAAGACTCAGAGAAGGAGCTTTTGGAGGGTCATCGGATCATGAGGGCCCTGACCTTGTCAATGAATTGATTCAGTGATGTATTCATAGCCGAATGGAATACTGAGAAGAGGTGAAGCATGGTTGGAGGAAGTAAATCACTGGGGGCATGCCCTTGGGGACTATATCTTGTCCCCAACCCCTTACTCACTCCCCCTTCTTTCTCTGCTTCCTGGCTGCCATGAGCGGAGCAGCTCTCCACCACACCCTTCTGCCATGATGTTCTGCCTCACCTCGGGCCCCGAGCAATGGAGCCCACCAACCATGGATTGAACCTCTAAAACTGTGAGTCCAAATAAACTTTTTTACTCATCTAAGTTGTTTCTATCAGGTAATTTGGTCACAGCAACAAAAAGCTCACTCACACAATGGGATAGGAGAGCTGGGAGAGGCCAATACCATCTCTGTGTCTCCTACTAGTTGAACCAAGGGGATTGAGAAGCCAACCCCTGATTCCTCCTCCTCCCTCCTGACCCACAGGATAAAACAATGAGCAATTAGATACAAAGTGTTACAGTTTCTGACAGAAGCTATGGAGGAGAATAAAGCAGAGGAAATGGCAGAGGGGTGTGATTGGAGAGGATCTTTGCTGATGCAGGATTTTATCAGAGATCTTAAGGAAGTGAGGGTCCAAGTCATACAATACCTGAGGGAAGAATCACTATGAGAGGGAATGGCCAAGGCAAAGGGCCTGAGGCAGGAGGGCCCCTAACATGGTTGTGGAGCACCAAGGAGGCCGGGGGTGGGAGTGGGGCTATTGAGGGGGGAGAAGTGTAGAACTCTGGCTTTTGTCCCAAGTCACTAGGGGGTTTCCAGCAGAGGAATGACATGACTATTGTCAACCCTTCCCAGAGAGATTGACTTTAAAGGGAAGCAGGAGGACTGGGCAAAGCTAGAGGCAGTAAGGAGGAGTTCCTTTTACAGCACATTTTGAGGGACTGTGACTATGAGAAGGTGAGTGAGGAAGGGGACAAATGCCTAAGGTGATCTCGCTTCCTTCTACCCTGAGAAGCCCATAACATTATGGAGCAGCCCCTGCTTTGCTGTTATTTAGAGGAAGTGTCTGGTAGCTAGAAGATGGCGGTGGTGAAGTGACAGAAGGAAAGTGGGAGAGGAGCTATTCCCATTCCTGTCCTCAACCGCCTCCCTGCCTGGGCCCAGAACCCAGGTGCTCCCCAGAACCACTTCACGAAAACACACTCATATATGTCTACATGTACACACTTGAGTACACATGCAGATGCACAGCCACATACCT
The DNA here is from genome assembly GCA_004027655.1 of Graphiurus murinus. NCBI lineage: Eukaryota > Metazoa > Chordata > Mammalia > Rodentia > Gliridae > Graphiurus > Graphiurus murinus. Next base: position 55,120 of record PVLC010002250.1, on the reverse strand, counting down.
ATGCCTGCCTGCGATGGTGGCCCTCAGTGCACAGGGCTGCTCTTACTATGTAGTAAAGGTATAAAAGGAGTCAGTGCACCTGGAATCCCAGTACTTGAGAGGCTGAGATAGCAGGTTCAAGGCCAGCTTCAGTAACTTAGGGAAACTGTTTCAAAATAAAAAGGGCTGGGGGTATGGCTCCATAGCAGAATGCCCCTGGGTTCAATCTCCAGTACTAAAAAAAAAAGAGTCAGCAGTGGCTGGACCCCTTGGCTTCACTTGCTTCCACACGTCCTTTCTGATGTTTTCCGGTCACATGCTCAGTGAACGTCAGATTTCTTCTGTGATGCACTGCCCTTCAAGTTAGGGCCTTAGAAAACAAGATTTACAGGCTTTGGGGCTGAAGCCTTCGAAGGTTCTAAAGGTTTCACATTCTGTGAGTTGCTCAAAGGCTGCTTCCTCTGCACTTTAAATAGATGTGCTGGGCTGAGTTTTAAATTTGACACATTTCTTTTTTTAAACTGAAAAAAAGCACAATCAAAAAAAAAAAAAGGAAAGAAAGAAAGCATGATCATCTCAATAGATGCAGAAAAAGCCTTTAACAAAATTCAACATCCCTTCATGATAAAAGCCCTGAAGAAACTAGACACAGAAGGATCTTATCTAAACATTATAAAGACTCTATATAACAAACCCAAAGCCAACATCATTCTGAATGAGTAAAAACTAAAAGCATTTTCCCTAAGATCGGGAACAGGACATGGAGGTCCACTCTCATCCCTCCTATCTCCTATTGAATATAGCATTTGAAATATTTGAGCCAAAGCCAGTACAATATTTATAGTATTTTAGCCAGAGCAATTAGGCAAGAGAAAAAAACAAAAGGGTACAAATAAAAAAGGAACAAGGAATAGGTTAGCCCTATTTGCAGATTATATGATCCTATATTTAGAAGACCCTAAAGACTCCACCAGAAGACTTTTAGATCTGATAAGTAAATTCAGTAAAGTAGCAGTATTCAAAATCAATGCAATCAGCACACAAAAATTGATATTTTTTTATACTGAAGATTGATCCCGGGGGTGTTATACCACAGAGATACACCCCCTTTTTGAATTTTTACTTTAAAACAGAATTTTGGTAAGTTGCTGAGGGTCTTGCTAAGTTGCTAAGGCTGGCCTCTAACCTGTGATTCTCCTCTCTTAGCCTCCCAAGTACTAAGATTAGAGGTATGCACCACTGCCTGCTGCATTTAGCTTAATAGCTTTTCTATACATTAATAATGAACCCCCTGAGAAAAGAAATCAGGAAAACAACTCTATTTCCAATAACTTTAAAAAACAAAATAAAATATTTAGGAATAAATCTCACCAAGGAGGTGAAAGATCTCTATAATGAAAATAACAGAACACTAAAGAAAGAAATTGAAGATACTAGAAATGGAAATATATCCCATGTTCATGGATTGACAGAATATTGTTAAAATGGCTATATTACCAAAAGCAATCTACGGCTTCAATGCAATCTCCACCAAAATACCAATAACATTACTTACAGAACTATGAAAAATAATCCTAAAATTCATATGGAGGCACAAAAGACCATGAATAGCCAAAACTGGTCACCCTTTAATTAGACATAGTCTCTTAGTGCCTCAGTTTCCTCCTCTGTGAAATGGCATGGTGATTAAACTCTTCATTTGGTGGTTCCCAAGATCAACTGGATAATTGATGTATGTATTAACAATGATGTATATAACACAATGTTAAAATATATATGAACTGTTGGCCAGAGGCAGAGACTCAGTAGACAGTAGCTGCTGACACTTCCCCTCACCCTGTTGGGGTGAGTCCTCAGTTCAGGAACTCAGGATCTGCAAGGTCCTTGACTAATGTGACGGAAAAGAATTTCAGCACGCACCAGTCAGCACTTTAAGTCATTATTTTAACAAATAAAAGATTCTAAAAACAATGAACATTGCCTAACCTGGAAAAAAATCTGTTAACCTTTAATGACTTTTTGTTTTATAAACTTAAACTTATTTGTTAAAGACTTAAGTCATATGAACTAAAAGATATTTGGATCCATTTTTTTTTTCTTTTTCACCTATAAGCTCTCTTTTATAAGCTAATTTTGGTGCCATGTAGACAATAGACAGACAATACATTTATGGATACAGACATACACAAAAGTAGACAGCAAACATATATCTTATAGCTTTAACTTGCCAGGCATTGAATCTCTAGTTAACTGAACAGAGCCAGATGTATACCCCCCAAAATTAAAATAAAACCTATCACAGATGCCTATCATGTAACACAATGAATAATAGATCATAAAGTACATGAACACGGAAGCCCATACAGTAGGCAATGTGTGGAGCAGGGACTGCCAATCATGAAACAAACTGGTTCAGGTGCCCACTGTCATTATGAGGCAGATCTGCATCAAAACATCACCACATTACATTCCTCAGGGAAAAAAACCCCAAGTGTTTAGATGTCTGTCCATCCTTCTTACTCATAGAACAAGCCTCATTTGATCTTGTTTATCTTTACTTTGTGTAAAGGGAACATGAGCAAAAAGAATTTTACAAGATTCCTGTAATTTGGGGTCCACATATAAGGCCATGAACCCCTTAACATAAGGAATATTACTCCATTTTTCTTTTCTTTTTTTTTGCCTGCAGAATGAATCAAGCTGGTATATTGTGTTAAAGTTCAGAGTCCCATTTTTAGACCATACTTCTCCTCCTGCTAATTTGTACTAAGGACAAGTTATATTAAAAAGAGAAATTGTCCTCTTTTTCCTTAAGTCCACTCCTTTAAAATATTCCCAATTAATATGCACCCAAGGGGTGAGGCCTCAGGGATAGAAACGGAATTACCCATGATGTTGGAATTTGTGCACTTTCAGGGTTTCCGTGTGTTAAACAAAACAACTTGGATATTATCTGCCAGTCAGGATCAGACTTTACATCTGTCCTTGCTGTCGATCTACCAATGGCTAGGCTTCCCTGCCATGGAGATGCAGCACAGTTCCACCTACAGTTTGGGAATCAAGCATCCTTGAATCCTCAATCTGCAGTTTTTTGGGTGCTCCTATTTAGCCCTTACTGGGATCCTCTGAGCCTGCTCAGGGTCCTCAAAAAAAATCTCTCATGAAAAGAATATCCCTGAGATCTCAACTAACTTAAGTACTTTTTAAAAAAACAACTCTACAATAATAATCACACACACACACACACACACACACACACACACACACATATATACACACGCATACACACACTCATACATTTTTATAAAAGACAAACAATAAAAAAATGTTTTTGCACATCTTAAAAGAACTTAAGGACATTCCTAGAAAGAACAAAATTAGGTAGATGTCAGTAAAAGATCATTTTTATCTTTTGAACAGGAGGGATGAAGGACTTTATGGTGAGGTCTGTTGTAACACATCTTAGGCAGAACAGGGTTTACCCCCTGCAGCTATAAGGCTATTCCTCCTTTAATTAGACAGTGTTAACACAGGGTTAGGTCTTTAATAAAGACATTTTCTTAGACCTGGCTATATATATCTTAAAATTGTACTAACTTATTTCCCAAATACAAAATAGAAAAAAAAAACCCAATAATTATATAAGTCAATATATTTAGTTAAGGCAAAGTTCTGCGAATGCTCCCTATCTGACATTAACTGCATAAGACAAACTGACTGGTTTGTTAGAACACATGAGATTACAAAAAGACACATTACAATTACACTTATAACAAAAGTTTTAGAGAGTCAAAGATTGGCCCTTAAGTGTTTTGGGTCGAAATATGTGATGTTTTGTGGAGGTAGCTCCCTTGACTTTCACCTCAAGGTCGGTTACCACCCACTGTGTCTCGGGGGACCCCACAAAAGTGGGGGTGCTCAAAAACACTGAGAGACCAACCCCTCATATGCCTTTTTCCAGACGAGCAAATTATGTTCCATCTGACCCAGGAACAAGGGGTTGGGCCTTGTCTTCGGCGCTTTTATGAATAACCACTCATTTTCTAAGAAGAGGCAGGTTTGGCCAGGAAAAAAGAGAGAGAGAGAAAGATCTTTTCCAAAATCCCATAACTCCCTATTTTAAGCAAAGTTTACGCAATTAAACAGCAACATACAATAACAACAAAAGAATACTACATAAGGAGAAGAAGAGGGAAAAGGGACCATTGAACTCCTGCTCGACTTTAGGGTTCAAAGACCCTTGCCAGGCCTCTAAGGACAGCATCAGCGGCCACCCTTACTGCCATTTGAATCTGCACAGCATGTGGGGGGTCCCCCCCACCACCCAAGAATGGGGAGCCATGGCAAAAGGGCATGCCAAGTTTATGTTCTGTCGGTCTGTGAAACTGAAGGACAGAGGTTCTACACATGCACATACATACATATATAAAAAAAACATTTAAAGGGGGTGCAAAGCAACATTTTAGCAAACTCACCAAAATTGATGTCTCTGACTTGTTGTCCTGCCGTGGTCACCAAAGATGTTGGGGCGAGTCCTCAGTTCAGGAACTCAGGATCTGCAGGGTCCTTGGCTAACGTGATGGAAAAGAATTTCAGCACGCATCAGTCAGAGACACGGACACAGGTTTATTTGGGGGAAAGGGAAAAAAGGAAGAAATACACATTCAAGAGAGAATGTGGGCCATCTCAAAATGAGGAAGGGCATTTTGGGGAGTTCAGGGCTGTCTTCTTATAGGGGACTTTTGTGAGGAGTGGGCTAGAGGAGGTGTGTGAGGAGGATCTCAGTCCAGTAGTCCCCTAGGCGGTTTATGGTGGTCGAGTAGTCCGGTCGACTCTAGGATGGATGATCTCAATCCAGTAGTCCCGAGGCACTTCCTGGTGGTCTGGTGGTCTGGTCAACCTTAGGGTCCTTAGGTTGATTGGGGTCCTCATTAGCTGGTTGACAGATAAGCTGGAGAGTATCCTAAATTGTAGGTAAAATATCGTACCTGTCTTGCTATCAATGCACAGGGCAATTATACTTCCTTTTAGTTAACTCTAAGATTTACAGATTTCCCAGGAATTTGGGAGAGTCAGGCCTGGGAAAAAGAACCGGTTTGTGGAGTAGAGGCTGAAGTGCTTCAGTCCCAGGTTTTTTATATTAAAGTTATATTCTCCTTTCCTTTCCTGTCTGTCTCCTTTCTACCTACTTATTTCTTCTATCCTACATCAACCCCATGGTGGCACCCACCTGGATGTGCAGGCACCTGAGCACTAATGAGAGGCAGCTCAGGGTGCTTCTGAAGGTGGGGGCTCTTAAGCTGTGTGGGTGGCAGTTCACTTTATGAGCCTCCTTTCCTCATTATTCAAACAGGGGTAATAGTACTTGTTACAGAAGGTTTTGGACAATCATTACATATTAGCTACTGGGAATTGTTTCAGTCAGCCTTTTTACCACTGCGACCCAAACACCTGACACACAAAACGTATAGGAAGAACACATTTATTTGCTCACAGTTCTGGTGACTTCAGCCCATGTTGGAGCAGCTTCCAAGCAGGAGCCGGGGCTGCAGGTCCTCAGGGCATTATAGAAGGGAGCAGAGAGAGAGGGTGAGAGCTGGTGTCAGCTTGTGGTGGCAGGGCAGAGGGGAGAAGCAGGAATCTGCAGCAGCCACCAGTAAAATACTGTTCCTGGCCATGCAATCAGGGACCCCTCCACAGCAGCTAAGTCCTGCTTCCAGTATGGCTGCCTTGCCTATCACATGAGGTCCAGGAGACATTTTAAATCCAAACCATAACAAGAGTAAATAAAAAGGGAGAGAGGGAGAAGGAGAGAGAAGACTAGAGCTGGACCCTGAGCTGGCACACCTGTGATGAGGCCAGTTCAAGCATCTGCTGATGGATGAGCTGGATGGGGAGTAGGCCCTAGGGAGGAGGCCAAGGAAGTCAACATTGCTTTTGATCTGGATCACCGGGTACCCTCAGGGCACATAGGTGGCCTAGTCCAATCCACCAGGGCAGATAGCTATTTAGGGCGTGGGGCCAGGGAGTGGACAGTAAACATGGCTGCTATGCCTGAACCATTTTTCTTGCACCATGCCTGAGCCCAGGAGAGCTGCCTGGCATCAGTAATGGTTCAGAGCACTGGCTCCAGACCAAATCCCAACACTGTGGCCTCCTAACCCCACTGGAACAGCCTAGTGATAACACCTGTGCTTTATGTGGTTGTTGCAAGGATCGAGTGCATTAATACTTTTATGGTGCTTGGATACCACTTGGCACATAGTACGTGCTAAATAAATGTTTAATCAAAGAATAGATAGTGGGGGTGAAGTTCTAAGAGCCTAGCAAACATTCAGTGAATTCTTCTTAGAAATAGTCCTGAATGCCTTCTCTTTCCTTCTGTCCTCATACCAGCCAGACTCATGCTGCTTCTGAGACAGTCATGTTGCTGGAGTATAGTGACAAAGTCACAAGGCCAACGGGCACTCAGAGCCCTCCAGCAGTGTTTGCATTTAACAAGTCACACACTAGCCTCAGTGAAAGCTCTGACCTGTGGAATTCTCAGCCTCTGACCTAGACAGTGCGGTGGGATGAAAGGAAAGAGGTGGGAGAGAGGGTAGAAGGCCCTGAGCTCCCACCCTCAGCTTCTCTGCTGGAACTGCCTGGGGTATACATTCTGAACTCTAAAAGCAAGATAGTACAAGTAGGAAGATTCATCAGTAATCTCTAAGAATACCTTCAACTGGTCATCAAATGCCACCCTGCTATCAGTGGCTTAAACAATAAAGACATTTATCATCTCATGTAAGGAATGTGCAGCTGGGAGGTTGCAAGGTTGGCTCAGAGTCTCAACAATATCATGAAGGACCCATATCCTTCCCATTTTTCTTTTCAGGAACTTCAATCCTTCCCATTTTTCTTTTCAGGAACTTGAGTGTGCTATTTTCTCTTCTCATGGTTGCAAGATGGCTGCCACAGCACTAAGCATAACATCCTTAAAAGACAACATCCCAGCAAGGGAAAGAGGGGAAGGGCTTTCTTCTTGAGTTACTTCCCTCCTCTCCCCACTGTATGTCTCATTTCTCCTTCCCCTGACAGAAGGGAAATCTTTCCCAGAAGCCTCTTGGCAAACCTCCCTTTAATTCTAGTTGCCCAAGATTGAGAGACTGAGTCAAATGCCTATTTTAGACTAATCTCTGGCCAAGGCAATATGGATTAACAGGATCGATTTAGAACTATTATGGGCCCCAGGAAAGGAGTCAGCTTCTGAGACATCACCTGTCAAATACCTGAAACAAAGTTGGGGTCCTGCTCTAGCAAGGAAGAAGGGGTTCGCTGCTAGCTTGGCTGCTGAGAATCTGCTATGAGCACTTAACCTCTTACATCATTGTCTTGGACTATTTCAAGCTTCCTAAAATTCCCTCTGCCCTGTCAAGGTCCCTTTGCACCATTACTGGGTCTGGGAAAAGCAGGCTATAGGACCTAGTAGCAATAGTGGGTCAAAAAATAACCCAATACTGAAGCCAGATCAGGCACACAGAGGGACTGGGGCATGCAGGGGATGGCTAGAGTCAATGGAAATGAATTAGCAGAGTCCAAAGTATAGGCATCCCTCAGCATTCATAGGGAATTAGTTTCAGGACCCCCTTGCATACCAAAATCTGCAGTTGCTCAAGTGCCTTATAGAAAATGACATAGTATTTGTACACAATCTACACACATCCTTCTGCATGCTGCAAATCATCTCTATATTACTTACAATACCTAATACAATATAAATGCTATGTAAATAGTCATTATACTGTACTGTTTAGAGGCTGAACAAATAGGACTACCTGATCTTTGACTTTCAGTCTCCAAAATTGTGAGCTAAATAAACCTCTTTTCTTTATAAATACCCAGCTTCTGGCACTTTGCTATAGCAACAGAAATTAGACTAATGCATTAAGGAAAGGTTATCAGTATGAGTTGTTGGTACCCAGAAGCCAGGGCATCAACAAATAAAAGGGATGTGGTCAGGCCATCAACAGATTCTACTATAAGGAGTACTGCTGCCTAAGCTATGTGCTTCACATATGTTCTCTTCAGTCCTTGCTATGGTCCTGGTACATGGCTGCAGTTACACTCATTTTGCAAGATAAGAAACAGAGACTCTGAATGCTCAAGTCATTTGTCCAGAGTGTTATAGCCCCTTGGTGGCAGAAGTGCCATCTGAAATCAAGTTGTGCGACTTCAGTGTAAGTTTGCCAGTGTAAGAATAAAAAATTAAGAAAAATGCAGAAACCCAGGCCTCTTACTCTGGGAATGATAAAACATCTATGTAAACATTTTGCATGGCCTGTAAATGGAATGTTAATAATAATACTTGCTCTGTACTTATCTGGCCTTCCCCGATGTGTCGGGGCGCTGTGACCGCGAACACTGTGACCAGTTTATGTTTATGTCTTGAAATATGCTTATGTCTTATGTCTTAAAATACTTACCCCTCCCAGCTTGTCTTAAAATTTCCACCCTTAGAATTCTCTTGCCATTTTCCCTTTAAAAACCCTGTTTTGGGGTAGCTCAGGGCTCTTCTCCTCTGAGTCGAGCCCTAGTGTGCTAGTTTACTTAAATAAAACACCTCTTGCTGTTTTGCATCAAATGGCGACTCTCGTGATTAAGATTGGGGTGAGTGCTGAGACCCGAGGAGGGGTCTTTCCTAGACCTTACACCAGAATTAACAAACAAACAAAAAATACACAATAACCAATTAAATTTGGATTTCAGGTGAACAATGAATGCATTTTTTTTGTAGTGGGGATTGAACCCAGGGGCATTCTACCTCCAAGCTACACCCCCAGTCCTTTTTATTTTTATTTTATTTGTGTGTTGGGGGGTACTGGGGATGGACCCCAGATGCATTCTACCTCCGGGCTACCCCCAGCTATGTTTTATTTTTTGTTTGGAAAGAGTCTCACTAGGTTGATGAGAGTTTCACTACTTGCTGAGGCTGTCCTCAAACCTGCGATCCTCCTGTTTCAGCCTCCCAAGTATTGGGAGTACAGGTGTGGGCCACCAACCTGGCTTATTTTTTATTTTGAAATAGGATCTTGCTAAGTTTCTGAGGCTGGCCATGAACCTACAATCCTCCTGTGTCAGCCTCCCAAGTACCTGTGCCACTACACCCAGCTCAAATGCAGTTTTAGTACAGGCATGACCCACACAATATTTAAGAACAAAAATTATGCATAATTAATGTGCAATGCAAATTTAGCTGGACATCCTGTATTTTATCTGGCAAAGCTAAAGCCCACAGTATCAGGCTGCCTGGCTTCATATTCAGTTACTTAAGCAAACAGCTCAGTGGTGGGACTTACACAAAATCCCAGCTACTGGGGGAAAGGCATTTTTATTGAAATGTACACTAGTGCTTTCATGCTTTGCAGAGGGAGGGGAACTACTGTTTTGTCCCATTACAAGGACCTAATTGTGGCCACACCTCCATATATATAGAATGACCCCTTCTAGTGCAATGACCCAGGGTGTTCCCATTGAAATGGCAAAGCAGAGAGGAAGTGGCATGTTTTCTGTCCACCGTTATCAAGTTATCAAGGTCACGTGTGAACCACCCCCCAGAGCTCTCTGCAGGCAGCCTTGGGGTTCCCTCCACCCTCGCCCAAGGGAGCTTTGATTAAATCCTATTTCTTTCTCGCAATCGATCACTCCAAACACCCACGCTGGGTGCTTGCGAATCTCAACTGGAGCCTCTGCATGCAGGGGAAGCCCAGGAAGCAATAACAGCCCAGAGAGCAGGAGCTTTTCTAACTTGTTTGAGGAGGCCACTGTCTGGCTGAGGTCCCTACGAGAGATGTCCACCGTGTGTGAGGGGACCTGTGACACCTGCAGAAAACCATTTCCAGGGTCCTCTCCCCCTCTTGCACAAGGAGGCATTTCGGCAGGCACTGCACCCCCGGGGGTGAGGGCCCGGGCGTGCTCCGGAGGCTCTGCGAGGCAGTGCAGAGCTAAGCTATAATTAAACCAGACTGTGAACATATTGTTCACGGAAACCTTAGCAGAACATGAGTCATGTTGGTGAAGTGAATCACACAGCCTCAGAGTTTCCATTTATATTTGCTGGATTGGGGGCCTTTATGCTTCAGTTCCAGGTTTCTGTCCATCCCTCTAGTTTATTCTCCTTCTTAGAGATAAAGCCTTAAGGCTGGACATAGCTAAGGTACAAACTAGGCAGCCAGGAAGGAGAGCAGGAATGGGGGCTTGGCCAGCACCAAGGGGACCCGCTCACCAGCACCAGGGGCTCCCCTCCTCATGGGGATGCTCCTCTAGGCCACCAGGGTGGGGGGGGCAGAGAAAATGAAAGTAGGGGGAAATCTGGTCATTTGACTATTGCTAGTGCCTGAATGTTTTTTTGGTTTGGGTACTGGGGGTTGAACCCAGGAGCATTCTACCTCTGAGCTATACGCCCAGCCCTTTAATTTATTTTCATTCGAAACTGTGTCTTGCTAAATTGTTGAGGGTCTCACTAAGTTACTAAGGACCTCTTCTAAGTTGCAAGGTTGGCCTCAAACCTGTGGTCCTCCTCTCAGCTTCCTAAGTACTGGAATTACAGGCGTGTGCTACTACGCCCAAGTCCAAAATATTTTTAAAATAAGTAAAATTTGGTGAAGAGGAGGAGGTTGAAACTCGGGGTTAAAATTTAAGTTCTCTGATCCTTGTGCAGTTTTTTGCTGAATTCTGCTCCCAGGACAGGTACTAGATAGCTCAGAGTAGTGACCATGACAGCAGGCTGGAAGCCCCGCCTAATCTCTCTGTGTCCCCATTTCCTCCTCTGTGAAATAGAAGCGATAATAACAGTATTTCCCTCTTCGGGTGGCTGTGAGGGCTGATGAGTGAAGATGTGTGAAGCACTGAGAACAGTGCTTGGCTCAGAGGAGGTGCTAACGCGTTAGTTTTCATCACCAGCACCCTCCTGGCCAGACCTTCAGTGGCATCACCGAGCAAGCAAGCGAAGAGGGAGCAGAGCTTCACTTGCATTCCAGACAGCCACCGTCAGGAGACCGGGCAGAGGCGGGATTCACAGGACAGGGAACTGCCAGGGCCTTCCCTGCATCCCATCTGGCCACTTTTGTTGCAGGCAAGGAAAGTGAGTCTCATCAAACGCATTAGCAGCAGCAAGAGTGGAGCTCTTTCATGTGTCCCCACGGAGTCCTGGAGAAGGATGCAGGTCTCTCCCTTTAGGAGATTTTCAGGGCGGGGTCTAAAGCACAAGAAGGCAATGAGAAACTGTCACTTTGAACTCACACCGGGGCTATGCAGGCAAGACCCCCAGGACCATGACATGACATGACCATTCCCATCACTCAAGCACACACAGTCAGGGCATGGCAAGTTCCAAGACAGTACTTATTTGCACCCTGACACTAAACTTACAAGGGTATGGGGGTGCTGTGTCCCCACTGCAGATCTCCTGGAAGCTATTTAATGAATAATTAGTTAATCTACCCAGACTCATCTACCCAGGCCCAGCATGTAAGGGACCTCAGGGATAACCAACTTTTTCCAGGAGGAATCATCTCATAGTCAGGTGCAGTGGTACACACCTATGATTCCAACTACTTCAGAGGCTGAGGCAAGAGGATTGCAAGTTCGAGGCCAGCTTCAGCAACTGAGTTGCTGAGACCCTATCTAAAAGAAAATAAAAAGAAGGGACAGGGATGTAGCTCAGTGGTAAAATACCCCTAGGTTTCATCCTCAGTACCATAAAAGAAAAAAAAAAGATTTGATCTACCAAGCTTCAAGTGATAAGTAAATTAATTTGTTCTCTAGTAACTTATTAATTGGAAATGAACATAATAGCCAAATGAAGTTTCCATTCAGCATGGAGCTGGGATTCCTGCCAAAAGCAAAGAAATGTGACATTTTCATTGGCCCAAGATAACTTATTTGGAGCTCCACATATATTCTCTGCCTTTATAAAATGGCAATACCTGATGGACTCCTATTAAGATGATTATCCTCCCAGGAAGGAAGCCATGGGAAGTTCTGATCCCAGATGGTAGTCTAAGTCCCACTAGGACAATGGTTACATGAAGACCAAGGACGCAGCAATCTCATTAAGGAAGGGACCTAATACCTGGTGCAGGGAACAGAACTAGAAACTGTACCCAAGGCAGGTTTACCTACTTTGGTGGGTCAGGGCCCCCTTCTCTTGGAGATAGTTCCCAAAGTCATATGGGTCACCAGAATGTTCCCTTACTGGACCTCTGGACAGAGAGCCAAGAGCTCTGCCCTTGCCTGGAGAAGTTGAGAATCCCGGGTTGTGAGGAAATGGCCCTAGAAGGGCAGGGAGTCGGGGACCCTTCTAAGCAACCTTCTGAAGAACACACCCACCAGACCAGGCTTGCAATCCTGGTCACACCAGGCTGTGGATCCCCTGGACACCCGGGGCTCAACTCTCCCCACCCAATATGCTCAGCCTGGCCCAGCAGAGAGTGATTCTAAGCTGGTTGAATAGGAGCCATGTTTCCTCATTAGAAATGCTTGGTTGTAGCCAGGAGTGATGGTGCATACCTATAATCCTAGTACTTGGGAGAATGAGATAGGAGGATCACAAGTTCAAGGTCAGCTTCGGCAACTTAGGGTGGCTCATCAGCAACTTAGTGAGACCCTGTTTCAAAACAAAAATAAAATAGGGCTGGGGGTTTAGCTCAAAGATAGAATGCTCCTGGATTCAATTCCCAGTATCAAAATTTAATTACTTAATTAACTAATTAATTAAGTGCTGGGTTTGGCTCTGAATCCCCAGTGATATGGAAAGAGCACTTGGATTAGAGTAAAAAAAAAAAACCAGTTTGACTTTCCAACTCCATAAATTTATCTGTTACTTTGTCACTTATAATCTCATGTGAAAGACTTTTTTATAAACCCCATAAATTCTATTAAAAGTCTATTTGTCTACAATAGATATTAATTAGGAGGAAATGGAGTGAATGGCAATTTAACTAATCTAGAAAAATGGAGAAAAAGTCCCCAAACAAATTTAGAAACAAACTTTGAGTATGATGAGTAAAATAGAATCAAGTATATCAGCCAATTTACCAAAGGTGATTAAACTGAATTTACTCAGTAGAACAGACTGTCAGAGTTAAAAATAAAATTCCAGGTATATACTGCTTAGAGGAAAAATGCATAAAATTAAACAACAGACAAAGACTGAAAATAACATGCCAGAAAGATATCAGAAAAATGCCAACAAGAAGAAAGTCAGAGCTGGGTATGGTGGTGCACACCTGTAACCCTAGTAGTTGGAAGGCTGAGACAGAAGAGTTGTAGGTTTGAAGCTAGCCTCAGCAATTTAGCAAGACCATCAGCAACTTAACAAGACCATGTTTCAAAATAAAAAATAAAAAGGACTGGGAGTATAGCTTGGAGGTAGAATGCACCTGGGAAGAAGAAGAGGAAGACGAAGAAGGCCAGAAGAGCACAGATGAGGAGAAAATTAAGGATTAATTACTCTAAATGGACACCAAAAAGACAAAATGCATGTACAGACAAAAATATACGATTAAGAACATACAATATTCATAAACTTTTCTTTTTGTGATACTGGAAATTGAATATAATGCCAATCTAGCACTGAGCTACACCCCCAGCCCTTTTTATATTTTGTTTTGAGACAGGGTCCCACTAAATTTCCTTAGACTGGCCTCAAACTCTCAATCCTCTTGCCTCAGCCTCCAAAGTACTTGGATTACAAGCATGCACCACCATGCCTAGTTTTATAAACGTATAAATATTACAGATACCAAAAGCACAAAGCAAAAAATACCCATAGATATACAAACAAAATATAATAAAAATTACAGTTTTAGTGGAATCTTTCAATTCACCTCTTTCATAACTGGATATACCAAATAAGCAGTAAGTCAGTAAGGGTCTAAACAAAGTGACTGATACACTTAATGATTTTTCATAACAAATATATAGAGTCTCACTGGGTGCAAAAACAAAAACAAAAACAAACTTACTCCAGTTCAGTTTCTCCTACTATACTCTCAACAGAAAAGGATTCTGTAATCAAATGTGTGGGAGTTTACCCACACATGCCAAACAAGCAAGTCTGCAGCAGACACCAGCTGGGCGGTCTCTAATTCCATTCCATTTCCACACCACCCAGAGACAGGGTCAGACCTCACAGGGCAAGGGCTCAGTTCCACAAGACTGTGCCCACCCCCTCGTCAGATGCCAGTCCCAACACTAGCATGTTTTCACCTGTGCTTCTGACTGACTGGCTAGAAATCAGGGTTCTCATAACTCCTTGGGTTCAATTAGTTTGCTAGAGGGCCTCACAGAACTCAAAGAAACATGTTTACTGGTTTATTATTAAAAATATTACAAACGCCGGGTGTGGTAGTGAACACCTGTAATCCCAGTACTTGGGAGGCTGAGACAGGAGGAGCACAGATTCGAGACCAGCCTCAGAAATTTAGCAAGACTCTTAGGAAGCTAGTAAGACCCTGTTGCAAAACAAAAAAATAAAAAGGGCTGGGGGTGTAGCTTGGAAGTAGAATGTCTCTGGGTTCCTTCCCCAGTACCAGTAACACACACACACACACACACACACACACACACACACACACACACACGCACACACATAAACACACACAGATATTACAAAGATGATAAATAGATACATAGAGCAAGTCCTGTGGAGGAACCGCCATGTTTGGTTATGTTTGGCTATCGGGACGCTCTCAGAACACCTTCCTTTGAGGTTTTTATGGGGACTTCATTACATATTCAGGATTGATTAAAGTCTTGGCCATTTGTGATCAACTTGACCTTCAGCCCTTCTATACTTCCTGGAGGTTAGTGGATGGGGCTGAAAGTCCCAACCCTCTAACCCTGCCTTAGTCTTCCAGTGACCAGCGCCCCTCCTGAAAGTACCCAGGGACTGGGAGCCATCAGTCAACTCATTCACAAGAAGGATACATCGCTGTGAAGACTGCAAGGACCTTAGGAGCCAAATGCCAGGAAACAGGGTGAAGACCAAATATATATTTCACAATATCACATATTCTTCAAGTGAAAAGCATATACATTTTTCTTGTATGTTTATAAAACCTTTATAGTCAGAGATCAGGTTTGTGACCACAAAGAAAATCTCATTACATTTTTAAGGAATAATAAAAGTGAAAATTTTAAACAAGGGCTATTTTAAATGAAATGTAGAAAATAAGGAAGATTGCTCCTCAAGCCCCCTAGAAATTAAAAGGAAAATTACTTCCAAAAAATGAATGGAAAAAGAAACACTTCACACTAAAACTGACATCACACAGTGAAAGCAGGACTTAAAGGGAAATTGATAGCCTTTAATGTCTCCATTATTTTATTCATGGTGCTGGGGATTGAACCCAAGGACATTATACCTCTGCTAATTTTTATTAGCTCCCCCTAGTCCTAAATTTTATTTTCCATTTTGAAACTGGGTCTTACTAGCTTGCTAAATCTGGCCTCGAACCTGAAAACCTCTCTAAGAATAAAAATGCAGGTTCTCTGGGAATGAAAAAGTAAACATCTTGTATGGTCTGAAAATGGAATGTTAATAATAATACTTGCTCTGTACTTATCTGGCCTTCCCCGATGTGTCGGGGCGCTGTGACCGCGAACGCTGTGACCAGTTTATGTTTATGTCTTGAAATATGCTTATGCCTTATGTCTTAAAACACTTACCCCTCCCAACTTGTCTTGAACTTTCCACCCTTAGAATTCCCCTGCCGTTTTCCCTTTAAAAACCCTGCTTTAGTGTAGCTCAGGGCTCTTCTCCTTTGTCCCTGTTGGGATATGAGATGGGCCCTAGCGCGCTAGTTTGCTTAATAAAACCTCTTGCTGTTTGCATCAAGTGGTGACTCTCGTGATTGATTGGGGTGAGTGCTGAGACCCGAGGAGGGGTCTTTCCTAGACCTTTCACCTCCTGTGTCAGCCCCGCAAGAACTGGTATTACAGGTATGTGCCACCACACCCATCTTGTCTTCATTATTTGAAATGATGTCTAAAGATTAAAAATCTATACCAATCTTAAGAAACTAGAAGAAGAGCAAAATAATAAATCAACAGAAATAAGAATAGAGAATTAGTACAGATAAAAGCTGAATGAGTGAAAGAGAAAACAAATGCCCTCCCCTCAAATAGCTCAGAGGATAAACAAATGCCAAAGCTGGTGCTTAGAAGAGACTTAACAGTAGAGACAAGCCCTTTACAAGTCAGATCATCATCATCACCACCACCATCATCATCAATCATCAACAACAACAATAAAAGGTAGAAATGAGAAATATGGCATAACTGTAGATTTAATAAAAATTTTAAAAATCATAAGAAAGGATAAGGAGGAAATTAAGATGATTTCTTTGCAAAATTGAAGCTAACAAAATAGAATGAAAACCTAAATAGACCAAAACTACCAAGATGAGTTTGGATAGGGAGATAGCAGCTGATATACCATGAAAACGATACCAGGACTATTTAGGCCCACAGTTACTTTTTATCTAACCTTAGTGGACAAATGAATCTAATATTACATGCGCATGCACTGGCTTCTCTCAAGCTTAATGTCTACACAAAGAATCTGAAGCTTTTGTTGAACTGCACATGTGAGTTCAAAGAGCTAAGTGAGGCCCTGGATTTCGCATTTCTAACAAGATCCCAGGTGAGGTGGATACAGTTAGCTGGGGCCACAAGTTTAAATAGCAAAAATTTAGACTATTTCAGGCAGTAGAGGAGAAAGATACCAAATTCCCCAGTTCCGTTTATGAAACCACTTTTTTGTTGAGGGGGGGGCAAAATTAATTCCAACAATAATGACAGATCTTCAACCTCAATTTCATTTGTACATATGCATGCAAATCTAATTTAAATATTGGCAAATAGACTGGCATGGAACAAAAGAATCAGAAAGTTCCTCAATACTAAGAAATCTAGCAATACAATTATTGGCATGGATAAACTAAAGGAAGATATCCTTATAATCATATAATCAGATTCACCATATAATATTAATAGATGCTAATAGCAGTCATTCCTAATAAAAACTTTAAAATAGGACTAGATGAAAACTATGTAAATATAAGAAAGATTTTTTGGGGGGGATACTGGGGATTAAACCCAGGGGCATTCTACCTCCAAGCTAGAACCCCAGCCCTTTTTAGTTATTTTTATTTATTTTGAAACAGGGTCTTGCTAAGTTGCTAAGGTTGGCCTCAAACCTGTGACCTTCCTCTCTGTCTCCCAAATACAAACATGCACAACTGCACCCAGCAGGATATTTACTTTAAAAATAAAATAGTTTGAATGTCAAAACACTTAAAATATTTAATTAAAACCAATAAAGAGATTCATTTTTGGTTTTGGTGATAACAAAAATGGGGATAATAAAGACATTCTTGATGCACAGTAACACCATTATTATTTAACATTGTTTTAAGGCAGTAGCTCAGTGGCTCTCAACACCGGATACCCATAAGAATCATCTGGGGAAGATTATATATATATATATGTATATATGAATTGAATCTCTGAGCCCAGGTGCCTGCCATTGGAATTTTTTAGAAACGCTTCCTGGCTGATGCTAATGTGTAGCCTGGGGTAAGAACCACAGTCTTTATAGGCTTTAGCAAATGTAACATAAAAAGAAAATAAAACAGCAGGCATCATCACTGGAAAGAAGTAGGGTTGGCAGATAAAATACAGAACATCTAGATAAATCTGAATTTCAAATGAACAATGAATACTTTTTTGATAAAAGCATGTCCTACTCAATATTTGGGACATACTTACACTAAAAAAGTATTCATTATGTATCTGAAATTCACATTTATCTAGGTATTCTGCATTATTGTTTGCTAAATCTGGCAATCCTGAAAGAAGTAATACAAACTCTACTGATGTTATAATTGCCTGCCTTCAAAACTCAAGAGACCCTATTTAAAATTTTTCAGAATTACTAACCATATTTGGTAGAGGCTGGATACCAGATACATTACAACAGTGAATAGCCTTTCTTTAAACTCTTAACATTAAGTACCTAGAAATGCATATGGGGGTAAATTCCCCACAAGAAAGTATAAAACATTTAGGTATAAATTTAATAAGAGAGATATAAAACTAAAACCATAATACATATTAAACACAGAAAATTTATAAACAAATAGCAGGTCACAAACTATTCTTAGATTGGAATAGTTAATATCATTTTTTTTCAAAGTAAAAATTTCCACATGCAATACATGTTAACAGGGCTTTTCTTAGAATTTCACAAAATTATATTAAACTTCCTATAGGGAAATAAATTTCTGTGAATAGCTAAAAAAATCAGAGAAAGAGCAGTGGGGTGGAACTTGCCTCTCTAGATATCAGGAATTATATAAAACCACCAAAATAAATTCAATGTATATTGATATAAAAGTAGACAAAAATTAATGGATGCATCTAGAAAATCTACAATTAAATACCAGTATATTTGGAAAATTAGTATATGACAAGTGTGGTCATTCAGTTCAGAAGGAAAAGCATGGATTATTCAATAAATGTTATAAATTCATCTCATCTGTTGGGGAGATGAGAAAGAAATGAAAGGAGGCATGAGTTGGGGGCGAGGAACACTGACAATATTCTCATTCTTGACATGGACGCTAGTTACATGGGTGTATTCATTGTGGAAATTCTTTAAGCAGGACATTGATGATTTGTGCTTTTGTCTCAGTCCATTTTCTGTTGCTATAACAAAATGACTGAGACCAGGTAATTTATAAGCAATAGAAGTTTATCTGGCTCATAGTTGGGGGGGGGCGCTGGAAAGTCTAAGAGTATAGTTCTGGCAACTGTTTGACATCTGATGCGGGTCTTTTTGCTACATCACAACATTGTGGAAACATCACATGACAAGACAGAGCTGGAGTGCTAGCTCAGGTGTCTCTTCCGGTTCTTATTAAGTCATTAATGCCATCATGTAGACCCCATCCTCATGACCTCATCTAATCCTACTTACCTCCAAAAGGCCCCTTCTCCAAAATACCATTAACATATGAATCTGATGATTAAGTTTCCAAAACATGAACTTTTCAGGGGGCACAGTCAAAACATAGCAGCATTTTTTAAAATGAAGAATTAGAGCTATGGCAACTTACAGGAAGTTGAACAACGTATTGTTGGCTGAGAAAGGCAGAACACAAAATATTATGTAATATAATCCCAGTTTTATACAGCATACACCAATAAAACCACCTGGATTAGGTATTACTATGTGTAAATATATGCCTATATAATGAGGTTTATGGGTTTGTATGGATTTACAAGCAGACAGATAAAAATATGGAAGACCATAATAGCAGGTTAATGCGGCTTCCCTAGGTGATGGCCAGGCTAATGCCAGGGGAGGAAAGGTAAAAGGAAAAAATGTGGCCATGTTTATTTTTAAAAATGTATAATGTTGGGGAGGCTGAGACCAGAGGATCCTGGTTCACGGCCAGCCTCAGCTACCTAGTGAGACACTCCGCAACTTAGTGAGACTCGGTTTCAAAATAAAGAATAAAAAAAATAGGGCTGGGGGTATAACTCGGAAGTAGAATGCCCTTGAGTTCAATCCCCAGTACTGCAAAAAAAAAAATGTATAATGTGATCCCATTTAAAAAATAATTATAGAAATTCAGAAATAAGTTCTACCAAGGTTTAAAAATGGAGGCCCCATTAAATGGCACATTACATAACTCAAGTGCATGGCATATTATGAACATTCAATCACTGGGTAAAAATACAAAGCTTAGAGATTGTTAACAAATAGTAAAGGACACAGCAGTCTATTTATCAGCTGCTAGCCACATGGTGAACCCAGACAACCTGAAAATTCTTTTACTATAAAGGCCTAGAAATACTAGGTAAAATGTAGCATAATTACTTTAAATCTACAACTAAGCTTACAAATAATAAAAGCAAATTCCCAGGTGCCAGAAACAAAAAGGGAAAGGAAAAAGCAGAGGGGTAAGTGCTCAAGTTAATGGGGAGTATTTGTCTTCAAAACCTAGGGGCTTGGGATTTAATGCCCACACAGGCACAGGAAATTATGCTTGGGGAGGTAGGGAATGGAACTGAGAACTTTGCATAAAGCCAAGACCTTCAAAGAACTATTTTATTTATGAAAGGATTTAAAAACAAGAGAGACCACAGGACACAGGTCTTTGGGTGGGAAAATAATAGAAGCTCTCCAAGAATTCAAAACCGCGGGACCACAATTCACATTGCTTTTGCTCTACCCACATAGTTCAGAAACTCCAGACTAAAAAGTAATATAAGAAGGATTCCTCAGGCAGTAATACTCCTGGGGTACAAGGCAGAAGCAAACAGAGATGTGAATGAGAGGCTCTCACATCCCAAATATTGTGGGATGCTCACACAAAATATTTCAGGCACTGCCAATGATAAATTAACAATAAAAAATTGCAAAACCCATGAGTGAACCATCCAACCTGATCGACTGTCTGTATACATAGCACAAACACGCAGTTATACCCACCACGAACTCCAAATACACAGATGACCAGAAAGAGATTATAAAAATGCATATAAAAAACTGAAGACTAGAAAAGAAGCAACCAAATCCTAAAAAGAGAACTAAGCTCTGAAAAAGAGCTAGCAAAATTGAAAAATATCAAATAGAACAACAAAAACCTCAATGATTTTTTTTTAAGATTAGAGGAATGGCAGTAAGAAATTCTTCATTAAAAGACATTAGAGAATACTGAAATAATTGGGAAATTCACCATGTTCATAGATAGGAAGACTCAGTTATAATAAAGATGGCAACTTTTTCTCATTTAATTTATAAACTCATTGGAGCTTCCATCAAAATCCAACAGGGGATTTTGCAGATATGACAAGCTGATCCTAAAATGGGCATAGAGGGATGAAGGGTGAAAGAAATTATGAAGAATAAAGGCGAGGGGTGGAGCTCATGCTACCAGATAACAAAACCTGTGGTATTTAATACATGGGGTATGTGTGAAAGAATAGACAAAGACCAATGGATGATATAAAAGAGCCTCAAAACAGACATATGTGGACGGGAACTCACTATATGACACGGGGGGTGTTGCAAATGAGTAGAAAGAATAAGTATTCAATATGTGGTGCTTCCATATCATAGCCCAAAATCATTTCCAGAGGGTGAAAGAGCTAAATGCCCTTGGAAAGCAAAACCAGCAGGGGGGAAACACCTTTGGAGAATACAATCAATTCTTGTTATTCACAGTAGTTACGTTTTATAAACTCTGTGAACACTGAATTAGCAAATAGTGAAACATTGTTCCTCAGGGAAATACAGGGTTGGTTTTCTGCCAGCTTCTGATCACATTTTCATCAACTGGTCGATACAGCCCTTGTTTTAGGTGTGTTTCTGTTTAAAGACACCTCATTTACTGTGTATTATCAATTCATTTACACTGGAATCACAGTCGACAGCACTATCACACATGCCTGAAGTAATCTCATTTAACACACATTTTCTCCATAAGGCACCACACAACCTTCTTGTAACACCAGGCAGCACTTCAGTACTATGTTTGGGAGCCATTTTAAATGGCAAAATCACTACAAAAAAAGCACAAAAATGTGGAAAACATGGCGCTAAGTATATCTCTACAAGGACACTTGTTACAGTCTGAGATCTGAAACAAAAGGACAGAGTGTCACCTTGTTTGCCCTCAGCTGGACATATGCATGACTCACTTTTTTCACTACCTCTATACATGACCACTGCACAAATTGATTTTTTGATTACAAATAAATTTTAGGACATAGGCGATTTTGCAAATATGGGCTCTGTGAATAATGAGGATCAACTGTATCTTTATGATATTTCCAGAGTTGGAAATGATTTTTCTGTAGACAAGACACAAAAAGCACAAATTATAAAGTTAAAGACTGACACATAGAAGTTGAAAACTTCTGCTTGAAAATAGATGCCAGAAAAGTGAAGAATCAAGTCACAGACTGAAAGAAAATATCTGCTTCGTAAATAAAGAGCACAGGGGGGTCAAGGGATGTGCTCAGTGGTAGAGCCTTTGCCTAGGATGTGTGGTTTCCAGCACTACAAACACACAATCAAACAACAACAGAAGATTTGAATCAAGAAGAATTTTAAGCTGGGCACTCTGGTGCACATCCATAACCCAATATTTTGGAGGCTGAGACAGGAGGATCTCAGGTTTGAGGACAGCCTCAGCAACATAGTGAGACTCTGAACAACTAGCAAGACCCTGTTTCAAATAAAAAATAAAAGGGCTGGAGGTGTAGCTCACAGGTAGAATGTCCTTGAGTTCGATCCCCAGTACCACACACACACACACACACACACACACACACACACACACACACACACAGAGGAGAAGATTAAGAACAGAAGTTTTAGCTCTTTTCCAAGGAGTTTCCAAATGGCAGATGTGGAACAGAAGAAACAGACCTGCCAGTTGACCTACCTGGGCGTGAGCCTAAATTGGCTGCTGGACATGTCCTATGAGCAGAGATTCACTGGCACTATGCAGCGCCACACCAGCAGCTGAACACAGACCTGCCTGGGAAGCAAAGCTCCTTGATGAAGCGCCTGTGCGAGGCCAAAAAGGAAGGACTGCTCAGGGAGAAGCCACACGTGGTAAATATGCACCTGCGGGAGATCATCCTGTGGGAAATGGTGGACAGCATGGTCTACATCTACAACAGCAAGACGTTCAGGCAGGTGGAGATCATGCCTGAGCTGATCGGCCGCTACCTTAGGGAATTCTCCATCATCTACAAACTGGGACCACCTACTCCTCCTCTTCAGCCCTTTCAAATAACCTGCCTGGCCAATAAAGGCACACACGACTCTTTGGGGTGGGCATTTTGAAGTTCCTAGAAATCCATAAGACAAATATAACTAGTCATTCAAAAAATTAGCAAAGTGTACCCAAGAAATGTATAAAAATCCATGCTAAAAAAATAAAAAGATAAAAAAAATTAGCAAAGGATAAGGATAAAACAAGCATTTTACAGACTTTAGAGACTGGCCAATCAACTAATAAAATGCTTAATCTCATCTGTAAACGAGAAATATAAAAGATATACATGTGTACACACAATGCACTTTGTAAAATTTTGTGTGGTTAAACATAACTCATGTGTCAGGCAGAAGTTTTACAACATTAAATAGCAATCATTCATAAAATAAAATGCGTTTTAGGTTAAAAAAATTTTTTAAAAAGGTATATAGCTAATTCTGGAAATTAGAGGCCTTTAGGAGAAAATGCAGAAAGAACCCTGATATTAAATAACCAGATGATACTGAAAAAGCAACAGAAAAGACTCATTAGATACTGCCAGAGAGTTTAGGCGTTTCTCAAAACCACTATTTGGGGATTGGCAGGGGTTTTCATATGAGATAATTGGTGGGAGTTCTGTACCATAGGTTGGAGATTCCATTTTTTTTCATAGCTGCTGCTTTAATGAAGTATGGAATTTGATATTTAAAGTGGCAGCAGAAGTAAGAAGCCTCTGCCTCCTCATTTTTCCTGCACATAATATAGTAACAATGATACACCATGATTCTATTTTCCATGCTTTGGGTGGGGGCTTGGGCAGCCATAAGTCACTCAAGTCCACTTCCTGATTCTCACCAATTCTGTTCTAGGCTGTGACCATAATCATATAGGAAAACTGTATGTCAGTCTTTATACAATACTCCTATCAATGCCTGTTGCCATTCACTGGAATTAATTTAAATTAAATACTTTTAATAAATATTAGGCTTCTACTATGCACTGAGTAGTGATCAAAATGGCCATATGGAGCCGGGCATAGTGGTGCACGCTTGTAATCTCAGTACTTGGGAGGCTGAGACTGGAGGATCCGGGTTCTCGGTCAGCCTCAGCTACTTAGTGAGGCCTTCTGCAACTTAGTGAGACCCTGTTTCAAAAGATGAAGAATAAAAAATAGGAGTGAGGGGGGTAGCTCAGAGGTAGAATGCCCCTGAGTTCAATCCCAAGTACCTAAAAAAAAAATGGCCATATGGTTACCATATCAAACCAAGAATATTTTATCATTAGGTCAGATTATCTAACCAGTGATTGCATGATTGGCAGTAAGTAACATGAAAATATTACCTGAAAAATATATTTCTCTAGATTTCCTTTTAATTCATTCATTCTCATCTCCCCCCCTCTCTGGTTTACTGGGATACTCTACTCCTAGTCCATTTTTTTTTAATTTTGTGGCACTTGGGATTGAATCCAGAGGCATTCTACTTCTGAATTACACTACACCATCGGTCTCAGTAAATTGCAGAGGGTCTTGCTACATTGCTGAGGCTGTCTTTGAACCTGCGATCCTCCTGTCTCAGTCTCCCAAGTACTGGAATTACAGGCGTGTGTCACCATGTCTGGCCCAAATCCTTTTTTAATATCTCATTTTGAAACAGATTCTTACTAACTTGCCCAGATAGAGCTTAATACTCCTGCCTCAGCTTCCCAAGTAGCTGGGATTTCAGGTTTGTACCACCATGCCTTGGCTAATGTCTCTTCATCATTATCATCATTGTTGTTGTTATTGTTATTATTAATATTAATATTTTGTACTAGGGATTGAACCCAGGGGCATTCCACCTCTGAGCTACACCCTAGTCCTTATTTTTTATTTTGAAGTGGCATCTTACTTAGTTGCTTAGGTTAGACTCAAACCTACAATTCTCCTATATCAGCCTCCCAATTACTGGGATTACAGGTGTGAGCCATCACACTGGGCAATGTCTTTCCATTATATAAGAGAGTAGCAAAAGACAAAGTTGAAGAGGTAGGAAGACCCCTTCTCTGACCACACTAAAGGGTTTGAGTTTTATCTGGAGAACAGTAGGAAGCCAGTGAAGAAGCCAAAGAAAGGAAAGATAATCTTAAAATTAAAAAAGCATAGAATTAACCCAATAAAAAGGAGATTGAAGCTAAAGAGAGATCGTAGGACAAAAGAAATGAAGACATATTCATACACAAGCATGCATATGAATGTTCTTAGCAGGGTTATTCATAATAGTAAAAAAAAATTGGAAACAAACTAAGTGTTCATCACCAATGAAAAGATAAACTTCATGGTATATTGATACAATGGAAAACTAGACAGCAATAAAAACTAACAAACTATAAATACGTGATACAACACAAACGAATCTCGAAATCATTATGCTCAATGAAAGAAGTGGAACACAAGAGGCCACATGTTGTTCAATTCCACTTATATGAAATATCCAGAAAAGGAAAATCTATAGAGAGAAAGTCAGTTCATGGTTTCCTGGGAGTTGACAGGGTGGGCGGGAGTGGGAGAGGCCGGGGTAACTATGAAAGTACACACGAGATCGTTCTGATCTGATAAAAGTATCCTAGAACTGATTTATGATGATGGTTGCATAACTTGGTAAATTTACTAAAAATCATTGAACTGTACACTTGAAAAGGATGAATTAGCCTGACCTCATGGTACATGCCTATAATTCCAGTACTTGGGAGGCTGAGACAGGATGATTGCAAATTCGAGGCCAGCCTGGGCAATTTAGTGAGACTTTAATCACAAAATAAAAAAAATAAAATTAAAAAGGTCATAGGTGTAGTGGTAGAGTGCCCCTGAGTTTAATTCCCAGTGCTGTCAAAAATAAAACAAAGAAAGAAAAACCAAGGGTGAATTATACGATCCAAAATATACCTCAAAAACAGTTATTTTGACAGAAAAAGTAGGCAGCAACACTTCATCAGTATAAGGATGTTTAAAGGACAGTTGAGAGGACTAGCATGTCTGGCTTCTGGTCCCCAGATCTCCTCTGTTTCTAGTCCTCAGACCTTCAGGTCTTCCTTCCTGGGAACAGGGCATCCCCTCAGGCAGGCGCAGCTTGAGAAGGCTGAATTAACTCTGGGGCAAGTTGAGTTTGCCTCTGAGCCTCTGACTGAACATTGCACTTTGTCCTTGAGACCTTCCTGCTCCCGTTCTATCTTCTGATAGACCCCTTCAAGTGATCTGAGCCCAGGGATCACCTACGAGAGCCCCACTGCTGAGCACCTGGGGGTCTGGCTAATACCTACAGCACATCTGAGCCAATGTCCTTCTGACCGAGACCACAAGTGATGTCTTCCATCTGTTGCCCATTAACACACTTAGTGATGGTACTGCCTTGTGTTGGCTGCAACTAAGAGAGATGGTGAGACATAACATTGTGCACTGATGGTCAACTTGCACCAAGGTACTTAACCTCTCTGATCTTCAGTTTCTTTAAGTGTAGAAAAAAAAAAAGGAAAGTAGCATCTCTCTTTTGGGATTGCATGAATGAAAAATTAAATAATTCGTTGAAACAGCTCAATATAATACCCAACACATAGTTAAGTACACACAGTGCATGTGTTGGGTTTTAGGTTTGAGCTACTTTCTATTTGAGTTGAGAGACTTCAGTCTCTCTGGGTCCTGGAATGTGACTTAGGTCACCAGACAGATTTATAGGTGTTGGCTCTAGAATAATTGGTAACATCAACAGTGAAAATGTAATGGGGGCCTGCTTCGACCCTGGCAGCTAACAGATATATTTCAAAGTTGACATTATGCCTCCTTTGTTCTTCCCCTTTCCTTTACCCCCTATTATCAAATAACATGTTCTAATCTGTTTACTGATGGAAGGGGACCTAATACCTGTGGATCTGAATAAGAAATGACTCAATGAAGACTTAGACATGAACTGTGTCCCTTCTGATAAACAAGACAATATGACCCTGGCCCATGGATCTGAATAAGAATCAACCCAAAGAAGACTTAAATATGAATTGTATCCCTTCTGATAAGACACCAGCCTGACCTTGAAGAGCTAACTATTAAAAGGGACTTGACTCCTTTGTTCAGGAAGAAAGAACTTGTTCCTGAACACTTGAGTTCACTAGTTTCTTTGATTTGCTAGCAAATCAATAAATTTCTTTTTCCTTCTTCCCAGAGGCTTGTCCCAATTAGTTGATGCAGCAAATTGAGACAAGTACTGGGATTCTAAACAATAAGTTATGTTGATAGCACATGCCCTTGATTATGATCTGATAAGGCTCTACTTTATCCCTGCAGTCTTTCTCCCCCAAAGCAACAACTCCAGTCTAATCATGAGAAAAAGATAAGACAAATCCCAACTGAGGGGCATTGTACAAAATACCTGACAAGTCCTCATTGAAACTTCTGAGGCTAGCCAGGAAGAAGTGGTGCACACCTGTAATCCCAGTACTTGGGATGCTGAGAAAGGAGGATTACAGGTTGAAGGCCGGTGCACAGTAATTCAGCAAGACCCTGTTTCAAAATAAAAGGGCTGGGGTAGCTGAGTGGTAGGACCCCCCTGCCCCCCCACAGAAAATCTGTCAGTCATCAAAAACAACTAAGAAATGATCACAATTAAGAGGTATCTGAGAAGAAAAGATGACTAAATGTAATACAGTATCTTAAATGGGATCTTGGGACAGAAAAAGAATGTTAAGTGAAAACTAAGGAAATCTGAGTAAAGCATGGATTTTAATTAGTAACACTATATCAATATGGATTCAGTAATTGTGACAAGTGTATCATACCAGTGTATGATGTTAATAATAGGGGAAACTGGGTATGAGGTATATAGAACGCTATACTACCTTCACAACTTTTCTGTCAATTGAAATCTATTCGAAATTAACAGTTTTATTTAAGAGTAAAGAACACAAAAATATTTCCCACATATGTATGGACCTATTTCTGGACTCTAATCTATTGATCTACTTATCTGTACAACCATACCATGTTATCTTAATCAATTGAGCTTTATAATACATCTTGTAACCAGGCAGTGTTAGTTCTCCAAGTTTGTTCTACTTTTTCAACATTCCTTTGGCTATTCTTGGTTCTTTGCATTTCCATCTGAATTTAGAATAAGCCTGTCAATCTCTGTTTTTAAAAAAGAGCTGGCTGCGATTTTGATTGGGATTGTGTTGAAACTATAGGTTAATAAATTAAAGATAATTAATGATAACTACCATCTTACTATTGAGTTTTCTGATCTCTTGAGGTTGTCCCATAACTCAGTGACACTCTGTTCATTTTAAAACAAAAATTGTCTCTCTATCCTCTCTATACTTCATTTTGGATAGTTTCTATATGATCTAGTTCACTGATCTTTTCTTCTACAATGCCTAAGCTGCCATTCATCCTATCCAAATATTTTTTCATCTAAAATATGGCAGTTTTCGCCAGGCGTGGTGGCGCACGTTTGTAATCCCAGCATTCGGGAGGCTGAGATCAGAGGATCCGGGTTTGTGGCCAGCCTCAGCTACCTAGTGAGGCACTCTGCAACTTAGTGAGACCCGGTTTCAAAATAAAGAATAAAAAATAGGGCTGGGGGTGTAGCTCGGAGGTAGAATGCCCCTGGGTTCAATCTCCAGTACCGCAAAAAAAAAAAAAAAATATATATATATATATATATATATATATATATATATTTATATGGCAGTTTTCATGTCTAGAATTTTATTTGCATCTTTTCTATCATCCATGTCTCTTCTTAACATTTCAACATATAGAATTCAGTTGTAATAAGTGTTTCAATAACCTTGTCTGCTAATTTTAACATCTGTGTTTCAATTGACTGATTTTCTTCTCATTATGGTATTTCCCTGCTCCTCTGCTTGCCTCATAATTTTCATTTGGATGCCAGGCACCATGAATTTTACTTTTTTGGGTGCTAGATATTTTTGTATTCCTATAACTATTCCTGGGCTTTGTTCTGGGCCACTATTGAGCTACTTAAAAACAGATGTATCTTTTCAGGTCTTGATTTAACATCTGTAACACAGAATCAGAGTACTTTTTACTCTAAAGCTAATTATTCCTCACTATTGAGGCAACGCCCTTTTGGAGTATTCTACCCAATGTCTCATAAAAAGTTGGTACTAGGGATTGAACCCAGAGGTGTTCTAACTCTTAGATACACCCCAGCCCTGTTTTATTTTTTACTTGGAAACAGGGTCTAGCTAAGTTGCTGAGGCTGGCCTCAAACCTGTGATCCTCCTGTCTCAGCTCCCTAATTGCTGGAATTATAGGTATGCTCTGCTGTGTCCAGCCAATGTCTCATAAATTGTAAGGGTTTCCACACTCACTAGTGGGACAAGGCTCTACTTCAGGCCCTAAGTGAGCACTGAATGGTTGTTTCCCTGGTCTCATGCACGAGCATTGCTCAGTCCTCTGCTGACTACAAGAGGGGGAATCCTCTGCAGGTGTTCCAAGTTCTCTCTCTGTCTGATTATCTTTTCTTCAGTGCTATGTACTAGCGACCTTGGTCTCCAAATTTAGGGATTCCTCTGAGTGTTACCTGAATTTTCTCTCCCTATGCCACAGCCTGTAATCTTAAGACAGTAACCTGGGGCAATGGAGGGCTCATCTCATTTGCCTCTTGACTCTTCAGGATAACAGTTCTTCATTGCCTGGTGCCCAGTGTTTTGAAAACCATTGCTTTATATAGGTTTCTTTTTATTTTTGTTGTTTCAGGCAAGAGGATAAATCTGGTCCTTGTTACTCCATCTTGGCCAGAAGCAAAAGTTGCCATCAGGTTTTCATTTACTTTAAAAATCTTTTGCTAGCTGGATAATAAAGATGAAAAATATTCTTATTTTCCAACCCAGCCTGCTCTGGCCCCTTCATATCTCTCCTAAATTCTACTTGTAAACTGAACAGTTTTTGCCTCAGCTTCTCTCTCTCTCTCTCTCTCTCTCTCTCTCTCTCTCTCTCTCTCTCTCTCTCTCTCTCTCTCTCTCTCTTCCTATCCTGTTATACACAGTGAGGACCAGCCATCTGTCACTTTTAACATTTTGCCTGAAGATCTCCTTATCAAATCCAAAGTTCTTTTAAAAGTCTTTGCTGTCTCTCATGTTACCATAGACTCTAGTTTGGGAAATTGTTTCAGAACCACATCACATTTTTGTGGCCTGCCTTAGCAGTTTCCCAGCTAATTTTCCAGCTTCTGTCCTAATGCCTTGTAACAAAGCCAGTGACATGTATTGCAGTTTTAGGACAGCACCCCATTTGTAGACATCAATGAACTCATTGTTTAGTTCTTGACACATTACAAACTACCCTAAAATCTCACATCTGAAGACAACAACCACTTGTTTAGACATAACGTTATACATGAGCAGTTGGGTTAGGTTCAGCTAAGCAGTTCTTCTGGATGGGATGGAGCTAGATAAGTTCCACTGAACTTACCATGCATCTTCGGTTAGCTAGTGGGTCAGCTGGGTCTGGCTACTTTCTGGTGAATTCAGTCAGGATGACCAGGCCTTCCTCCTGAAGCCTGAGTCTGTTTAGTTGGAAATAGTTCTAAAGCATCAAAGACAGATTTTCCCCATTGGGGACAATTAATCAATTTATACTAAATGTAGTAATTATGTTCTGGTTTAAATCTCCCATATTACTATTTGACTAGTATCTTTTCTTTGTTCCTTTCTCCTTTTATAGAGTTTTTTTTCTTTTGCTGAGGTTGGCCTCAAACTTGCAATCCTCCTGTCTCTGCCTACCATGTACTGGAAACTGTCCAGGATTTTTACTAATTTTTAAATCCGTTATGCTGGAGATTATAACATGCACTCTTGATTTATCACAACCTAATGTTAAATGTTGCATTTACTGTTTCTGAATAATAAAAATATTTCAGAACTCTTTACCTCCATTTATTCTCTCCTCAACTTACATACCATTGTTATCATTTAAGGCTTTGTATATTTTTAACTCATATGAGATTATTTATTTAGATTTTACCCACATATTTACCATTCCGATGCTTTTCATTCCTTCAAGTATTTCTGATTTTCCAAATGGGGTCAGATTAGCATACTCAAATAGACAGAGGTGAGAGTAGGTCCCAAGAAAGATCACTTGTCCCTTGCATGGTGACTACCTCGGGGGAGGCCATTACAAGTCTTTCAGGCAAAAGGGAAGAACAATTCCTCAGGTATAAGTAGTAGAAGGGTGGATTGTCCTTGAAAATAAGATGTGAATTACAATCTGCCCCTAGGTCCTCAGCTCAATTTCACGAGGTCATTCCTCCTCAAGCAATGCTACCTTGTTTCAACAAAAGAGACTTAGTCTTTTTTCTGCTGCTGTAACAGAAAAGTACAGACTGAGTCATTAATAAACACTAGCAGAATATTTGGTTCATGGTTCTGTAGGCTGGGAAGTCCAAGAGCATGGCACCAGCATCTGGTGAGGGCCTTCGTGCTGCATCAAAATGTGGTAGATGGGCACCAAGCATGTGTGAGACAGAGAAAGGAAAGTTGGGCCAAACATCCTTTTTATCTGGAACCTCCCCAGGCTAATAGCATTAATGCATTCATTATAACAGAACCCTCATGACCCAATCCCTTCTTAAATTTACCACCTCTTAATACTGTCACAATGGCAATTAAATCTTAATGTGATTTTTTTGGGGGGGAAGGTCAAATTATAACAGAGACTTTGTGAGGTCGGTACTTCAATTTGTGTTGTCATTCAACCAATCACAGGGTTACACTTTGGGATTAGCTTTCAGAAATCTCAGCCCTGTGACTATAGAAGACAAAGGTTTCTTCCGGAGTAGTCATAGAAACTTGCAGGGCCTTTATGAAGGCCTTGAGCTGGGAATTTAAAGCCCTGTACTGATAATTTTCTTTCTCCAAGTTCTTCACCAAGTAAGCAAGCAACCCTACTATATTTATTTTGACTAAAATATTCTAAAGTAGCAAATATTTGGTCTTCCAGAGTCTTGCCTTCTATAAGAATTTAATTAAAGGTGATAACCTGAGTAACTATTTTGCTGCTTCATGCCATGGACTACAAGCACCCTCTTTATCACTGTAAAGAGGATTGTTAGTACCTTTAAATCTAAACTAAGGAACTAACTCCA
Source organism: Graphiurus murinus (assembly GCA_004027655.1). Classification (NCBI taxonomy): domain Eukaryota; kingdom Metazoa; phylum Chordata; class Mammalia; order Rodentia; family Gliridae; genus Graphiurus; species Graphiurus murinus. Next base: position 23,181 of record PVLC010002250.1, on the reverse strand, counting down.
AAAAACCAGGACCAATTCAGAGTACTGATTCTTAAGATTAGGTTGTTCTGGAACCACTGTCAGTACCAAATTCTGTATCAGTCCAGGGTTCAACCAGAGGTATAACCAGATATATATGTAGATATATATAGATATCTATAGAGTAAGATAGGTATATCTTACTCTATTATCTATGCAGTATCTATCTTACTGCATAACTACATTGAGGACAAAGACAGACTTCATGTACAATGGTGGTTCCATATGATTGTATTGCATAATGACATCATATCTGACTTAGTTTGTGTAAGTACACTCTGTAATGCTCAAACAGTGATGAAATTGCCTTGTAATGTCCCTGCCATTAAGTTATACATGACTCTGACTCTGTGTGTATGTGTATAGTGGTTTTGTGTGTATGTGTGTGTGTAACTGATTCTATGTACATATAGAATCAGCAGAAGCAACTTCTGCAAATGTGGGAGCTACTTTAGCAGCATCTCTAAGACTATGATCTCCGTATCTGACACTGGAGCTTGGAGTTCCAGAGCAGGTGGTCAGGAAGATTGCAACCAGGCTGTAACCCACAAGAATAAGCTGGCATCCCACAAGAAGGTACTGAAGCTTATGTTCATTCTTATTGCCTCTGACCTTGGTGATGGGGCATCATGTAAGTCAGTGCTCTATATCATAAAGTTAAATAAATACTCACAGCTGGGCATGGTGGCACACACTTGCAATTCCAGTACTTGGAAGACTGAGGACAGGAGGACCGCAGGCTCAATAAAAATTAAAATAGGGCTGGGGGTATCATTCAAGGTAGAATGCCCCAAGTTTCAATTTCCAGTACTACATATACACCCACCCTCCCTCAAGAAAAAAAAAAAAAACTATACTCACCTTTAAACAGAAATCTATTATGTTCATACAACCAGAATAGCAAAATAAAGCTTGGCATGATGGTGCACGCCTGTAATTCCAGTACTTGGGAAGCTAAGACAGGAGGATTGCAGGTTCGAGGCCAGTCTCAGCAACGTAGCAAGAGTCTATTTAAAATTTTAAAAATTAATAAAAAGCGTTGCAGAATGTAACTTGGAGGTAGAATGCCCTTGAGTTCAAGAAAGAAGAAAGAAAAAGAAGGCGGCTGGGCATGGTGGCGCACTCTTGTAATCCCAGTACTTGGGAGGCTGAGATAGGAGGATTACAGGTTCAAAGCCAGGCTCAGCAACTTAGTGAGGCTCTCAGAAACTTACTGAGATTCTGTTTCCAAATAAAATATAAAATAGGTCTGGGGTGTAGCCCAGAGGTAGAAGGTCCCTGGGTTCCCTCCCCAATAAGAGAAGAAGGAGAAGGAGAAGGAGAAGAAGGAGGAGAGAGAAGAGAGAAGATGAAAGAAAAAAAGAAAAACAGAATAGCAGAATAAAATACACAATATATGCATAACTATGTCCCTGCCTTATCAATAAAGGTGTCAAACCACATAACCATATTGACTATAGGGCTTAATCTGAAATATATTATCTTTGTGTCTTCAGTGGATATGAAAAATAGTTTCTTCTCCAATAATATGATATGGCCCCCATCCCTGAAGGGTGGCTCTCCCATAATTGATGATCACTGACTTACAGACTCTCCCCCCAAAAACAGATTACAGTTTAAGGATGGAAACCATTTATTCCATTAGTAGTTTGATATTCCTCCTACAATCCCCTAGTCACTCATAGTTGTTACACTTAATGATTTTCTTGGGTGCTCAGTGGTTTGTTTTCAGTATGTTTCCAAACTGCTCTGGTCCCCCAGTTAGGTGGCATCCAAAGACCAACAATAGGCAATATGTGAGTTCTAACACTAGACACAAATCCTATCAGCTAATATTAACCTTGCTGTACCAATTGCAGTCTGTTAAGGACTTCTAACGGTCATACTGAGCACTTGCGTGTGATGTGAGTTGGGGTCTACTTTTCTTTGTTAGTGACTGAGTTTTAAGGGTCCTGGAGAAGATCGTTGTTTGGGCTTAGTTGTTTAACAAGGAGTCTAAAGGTGGTCTTCATTGGTAGCAAGCAAACTTCTCTGATTTGTGCAGCTTCTCATATTTATGCACGACATGAAAAGCCTTTAAGAACTCATTGAAATCGATGCTTCCATCTTTGTTTAAGTCCATTGTGTTGGCGAGCTCATCGATTTGGGAATCATCAATGTCGACGCTGTAGTGAGAACTGAAGAGTTTCCACATGGTCCGAAATTCATCTATGGAGATCAGGCCTAGAAGAATATGGGAGAACATGGTGAGTATTCATTTCAAGACCCACTAAAGGGCAGGGTAGTCATCCTTATTGAAATAGTCCCAATTAGAAGCTTACTAATGTCCCTGACCATCAAGATGCTGAAGGAAATGGAGGAGTGAGGTCATAAAGGTAAAAAGCAATATGTCACTTTCAACCACCACATGGTTTTCAGATTATTCTAAAGCCAAAATGAGTAAATAGTGAAGAAATAGGGAATGTGGGCTATGAGACTAAATGTGGCATAGAAACTACAACTAAAATCCCAGGATGAGGGACGTGGAAAGATGGAAGAGAGGAGAGCAGCAACAAGACAGAGAGAGAAGGCACTAATAAGAGGATGCAAAAAATGATGCTGCCCTTTTTATAGGCAATAATTTACTTACATAGGTAGATTATTGATTTTTTTTTGGTGTTCAAAGGCCTCTGCAGTAGGGGAATAGCTAAGTGTGTGTGTGTGTATGTGTGTGTGTGTGTGTGTGTGTGTGTGTGTGTGTGTGTGTGTGTGTGTGTTGTGTTTTGCTGGAAATAGAACCCGGGGCTTCATGTATGCTAGGTAAGTACTCTACCACTGAGCTATATTCCCAGTCCTGATACTTTTTTAACTTTGAAAATAAGTAATTGTGCATTGAAGCTGAATAAAAAATGAGGGTTTGTATTCATGTATGCAGTATGTGTACGTGTGTGTGTGTTTGTGTGTGTGTGTGCCTGCACATAGTACTGGGGATTGAACCCAGGAGTGCTCTACCACTGAGTTATATTTCCAACCCCTTTTTTATTTTTTATTTTATGACAGGGTCTTGCTAAGTTGCCCAAGTTGGACTTGAACTTCTAATTCTCCTGCCTCAGCTTCCTGAGAAGCTAAAATTATAGGTGTGCACCACTGTACCCAGCAAACTCTTTTTTTTTTTTTGCAGTGTTAGGGATTGAACCCATGGCTTCTCATATGATAGGCAAAAACTCTAGCACTGAGGTACATCCCCCAAAATGAGATTTCAAAGCTCTCAGTCCCCCAAACACAATCAGAACTCTAGGAATAATTTTTATTTCTGGAATAATTAAAATATTAAAATGGGAAGTGAATTATGTCTTCAACTGTTCCAGTGAATTATAAAAGGAATGTTTTCCAATTTGACTAATGGCTACATTGGCTTCTGTAAAACTCTATGGTCTGTGGTCTTTAATACAGATTTTGTATTAAATTAAAATAATAATATTAAACATGAGTTTATTTTTCTCTCTGGTCTTGTCAAGCTTAGATGAAGAATAAAATAGATGAAAATGGAGTTCTGATTCTGGAGAAACAGGCTAATCTTTTCTTTCTACTATTACTGAACTATTCAAAGGTCATTTACCTGAATGATCAGAATCAATGATGTTAAATATGATTTGCAGGTCAGATCGGTATCTGTACAGAGTTTCAATTAGAGCAGATTGGGCCTAAAAGAAAGATTTTTAAGTGTTAAAGCATATAGAATTAATGACAGATTACTTTTAGAAAATATTACAAAAACACAATACAACATTACCACTCAAATTATACAATTTAAATAGTAATTTTAAAAAGTATGCCTTCCCTTGGCCCAATCATCTACAAACAGATATAAGACCTTGCTCTTTTGTTCTTTAGAGGAAGCAAAGAGAATAAGACAGCAGAACTGTCAACCTAAGCTTTATGTGGACAATTTCATTCAGTCCTCTATAACCCTAAGGAATAAGAACAGAATTAATATTCTGTCCATTTTACAGATAAGAAAAGAGAAAGGAACTTTCCCAAAGCTCACATAGCTATCAAGTGAGATTTGAATCTCAACTCCCTGAAGCTAAGGCCTATGATCTTAGTCATCATGGTAAAATGCCTCGGAAGTGAAGTCAAAAAACCTTCCTGTGGCTTTTTTCCACTTCCAACTTGCACTTTTACTTCCCTTCTCTGGGTTCTTCTCATCTTCCATCTTCCCTGCAAACAAACACTTAAGTCCTAGTTCTAGTCAACTCAATGTTATAACTTGTTGATGAATTATTAACTAATAAGAGCTGGGATCTGATAACTACCACTGGGATATTCACATTTTAATAAAGGATTTTACATTAAAATTATTACTTTTTGTACTGGGGAATTCTACCATGGGCATTTTACCTCTGAGTTATATCCCCAGCCCTTTTTGTCTTGAAATAGGCTCTTGTTAACTTGCTAATGGTCTCACTAAGTTGCTGAGGCTAACCTCAAACCTGTGATCCTCCTGTCTCAGCCTCCCAAGTACTGGAATTACAGGTATGTCCCACTGCACTCAGGTACATTTAAAAATTCTTTAAGGCATATTCTGGGTCGTGTCAGCAAGTCTGTACATGGTTAAGAATATGTTAAGTATTAAGTGATCTGTTACATGAAAGAAATAGATGTTATATTTGCCATTCTACTGGACAACACTTCAAAGAAGAATCCCATATTTAATAGGGATTTGCTTGCTGAAGCTTTTTCTTCTTTTTGTCTATCTTTATTTTTAATTTTTTACTGGGGATTTAATCCAGGGGAATTCTACCTCCCAGCTACATCCCTAGCCCTTTTTATTTATTTATTTTTTGAAACAGAATTTCACTAAGTGACTGAGGCTGGTCTCGAACCTGCAATCCTTCTGTGTCAGTCTTCCAAGTACTGGGATTATATGCATGTGCCACAATGCTCAGCTTTGTCTAACTTTAGGATGCACAAATTTCCTGAACAGACACACTGTAACTGGGAGAATCCCCGTTGGCCTTTTCTGAGGCTGCTACTTATATCCATTAGATGATTCTACTTCTGACCTTTCAAAGAACTAAGTTATTTATAAGGGTGCTTCTTCCAAGTCAGGTTTTACCTAGGGACATGTGTTACTTGCCTCTTTCACAGGTTTTTCAATGTGGATATCCCGGAAGCAGGACATGTAGTCAACATTTCCATCTTTGTCTATATTTACCAGATGTGGACTCAGGGTTCTCCATGGTAAGTTCAGGCCCAAAATACTTTCCATAGAAAAAGCCCATTGGGCTATTGAAATTTTCCCTAATGACAACAACAACAAAAAGCCAATGTAATATGTTTATAATTTGACAAAAAAGATGCTACCATGTCCAGCTAAATTCATTTATTAATTCTAGTAGTTTTTCTGTGGATTACTTTGTATTTCCTACTCATTCATGTTGTTTATACACAGTGACAGTTTTCTTTATTTTTACTTCTTATTTTAATTCTTTAATTTCCCTTATCACACTGGCTAGTATCCCTACTACAATGTTGAACAGATGCTTTGTTAGTGGGCATCTGCATTAGTTTTCTATTGGTTCTGCAACAAATTACCACCAGTTTAGTGGTAAAACAACGTCAATGTATTCTCTTACATGTCTGTAGTCAGCTTCACTGTGCAAAAGTCAAGGTGTCAGCAAGGCTGGCTCTTTCTGGAGGCTCTGAGGGAAGCATCTGTTTCCTTGCCATTCCCAGCTTCTAGTGGCTGCTTATATTCCTTGGCTTAGAGCCCCTTCTTCCATCCTCAAAAGGGATCATTTCAGTATCTGCTTCTATAATCATATCACCTTCCCCTCTGCCTCTGTTTCCTCCTATATCCCTCTTAAAAGGACCACTCTGATTACATCAGGCTCAGTTGGATAATGCAGGATAATCTCCCCAGGTCGAGCTTTTGAAGTTATTCACATCTTTAAAATCCCTTTTGCCATATAAAGCACCATCCACAGATTTTGGTGATTAAGATGTGTACATACCACAGTATTCTCTCGTTCCCAATATTTTTCTATTATGTATGCTATTTGTTATAGGCTTTGGTAGATATTCCTTTTTTTTTTGCAGTACTGGGGATTGAACTCAGGGGCATTCTACCTCCGAGCTATACCCCCAGCCCTATTTTTTATTCTTTATTTTGAAACAGGGTCTCACTAAGTTGCAGAGTGCCTCACTAGGTAGCTGAGGCTGGCTGTGAACCTGGATCCTCTGGTCTCAGCCTTCCAAATGTTGAGATTACAAGCGTGTGCCACCATGCACACCTATTAACTGATTTTCAAATGTTAAAAAAAAGAATTCCTAGCATTCCTAGAAAAAAACTTGGTTGGTTAATTTTTCATTTTGGTTTTTTTTATCTAAATTTATCAATAAAAGTAGTCCTTAACTTTCCTTTTTCATAATATTCTTGTTAGGTTTTGGTATCAAGGTTATGCTGACCTCCTAAAATAATCTGGGCAATGTTCCATATATTTCTGTTCTGTGAAAGAGGTTGTATAAGACTTGTTTGATTTATTTCTTAAATGAATATTATAATGATTAATGAAGTTATCTGAGAGCAGCACTTTCTATGTGGAAAGTTTTAAAATTTCAGGTCCAACTTTAATAGTCATAGAATTGTTCAGATTTTCTGTTTATTTTTGTGTAATTGTAGTATATGTGTGTGTATAGATATGTATGTTTTAGGAATGTGTTCATTTGCTCTAAAGCTTGAATTAATTAGCATAAAAGTTTTCATAATACATCTAATTATCTTTTTAATATTTATAAACTCTGTAGTGATACCTCTTACAATCTGGACATTGGTTATTTGTGCTCACACATAAGCACTCCTTCGCTCACACTTCTCTTTCTCTCCTTCTTACCAGAGTTTTATCAACATCACCAGTTTCTTCAAAGAACTTTTTTTTTACTTTGTTAGTCACAGTTTCATCTTTTAAAATCCATGCATTTAAGGTTTCTGATGCCTAATTTGCATTCCATGTTTCAATGTTGCATTTTCATTATCATTCAGTTTCATTATTCTAATTTCCACTGTGATTTACTCTTTGATTCAAGGTTTATTCAGAAATACATTTCTCATTTCCAAGCCCAAAGAGGATTTTATGGCTAGATTATGTTATTGAGTTGCAGCTCCTTTCACTATGTCAGAGAATTAATTTATTCTATAATGTTTCAAATCCTCAACAATCTGTTGAGATTTGCCTTATGTTCCAGCTTACGATCAATTTTTATAAATGTTCCATTGTGCTTGACAAGAAAATGTATTTTAAAATGTTGAGTGCAGCTTTCTATACATGTTTTCCTTTAGGAAAAGTTTGCTAATCTTTGTTTATCTGTTATTTTTGTTCTTGAGGGAGAAGTAATAAAATCTCCCATCATGATGGTGAATTTTTCTCCTCCTATTTGTTGTTCTGTTGGGTTTCATTTTACATATTTTTAGAGCATATTAATAGATGCATACACATTTAGAATGAATTCAATTAGCAAATTATTATATCATTATTAAATATCCTTTTATTTCTAGTAGTATATACATTTCCTTAGAGCCAATTTTGTTTGATATTATTATTATTGTATGTGTGTCTGTGTGTTTGTGTATGTGTGTGTATGGTATTGGAGGTTGAACCCAGAGGCATTCTACCTCTGAGCTACACCCCAGACCTATTTTATTTTTTATTTTGAAACAGGGTCTCATTAAGTTGTAGAGTATCTCACTAAGTTGCTTAGGCTGGGTGCGAACCTGAGATCCTCCTGTCTCAGCCTACCAAGTACTGAAATTATAGGCATGCACCAGCATGCCCAGCTATTTGATATTATTAATAGAATTGTTCCAACTTTGTTAAAATGGTATTTTTCAAAATTTAACTTTCAATGAATTGTGTATGTGATTCCACTATCTTCTGGCTTCTTTTGCAGCTGTTGATTGACTTATCAGTCTATAAGGTCTTTAATTTTGTCTTTTTTTAAGTTGAAAGAAGTTTACTGAGGAGATATAAGCCTGTTTTTGAATTAATAATAGATTTTAAAATTTTCTCTATCATTCTTTTCTAGCAAAAACAGGAAACTAAAATCCTAAGGAAACAAAGAAAATGAAAGCTGATCTGTATGTAACCTGATAAACTTAAGAAATGATAAGCATTATATCATTTTATTACCTGATCTGCTGTGGTCTCGAAGTCGGAAAGCATGAACGAGGTCAGATTTTCGTGAAAGCATCCTCTCTTTCAGTATTTTAATAGCACTGCTTTCCATAGTATGTACCCTATGTTAAGAAAATAATAATAATTAGGTGAAAGTTACATAAACAATCCTATTATGTTTCACTTTAATGTGCCACGTTGGCATTTAACAATTTCCACTTTAATTGAATTGCCCAATTTTACACATACTATATTACTAGATAGTGAATTTATACATATGTACATGTGTGTGTGTGTGTACATTCCGTGAAAATTTAGAATTACAAATGTTTTCTTCTTTTGAATTTCAAAGATTCACATGAAGAATTATTTGAAAAAGAAGGAAAACAAAAAGTACTTACTATGCCAGATATTGAAATTTACTGTTAAGTCACTGAAACAAAACAATAGGTATTGACACAAGAGAATATATATACATATATATATATATATTTCCAAATATATATGGAAATAACACATATATGGAAATAGAGGTATTACAACTCAGTGGAAAAGGACTTTTTGTGGTACTGGGGGTTGAACGCAGGGGCATTCCACCTCTCAGCTACACCCCCCCAACCCTTTTTTTTTTGTGGTACTGGGGATTGAACTCAGGGGCATTCTACCTCCGAGCTATACCCCCAGCCCTATTTTTTATTCTTTATTTTTTATTTTTATTTTTATTTTTATTTTTTTGGCGGTACTGGGGATTGAACTCAGGGGCATTCTACCTCCGAGCTATACCCCCAGCCCTATTTTTTATTCTTTATTTTGAAACTGAGTCTCACTAAGTTGTGGAGTGCCTCACTAGATAGCTGAGGCTGGCCGCGAACCCGGATCCTCCGGTCTCAGCCTCCCGAATGCTGGGATTACAAGCGTGCGCCACCATGCCTGGCTTCTTTATTTTGAAACCGAGTCTCACTAAATTTCAGAGTGCCTCACTAGGTAGCTGAGGCTGGCCTCGAACCCGGATCCTCTGGTCTCAGCCTCCCTAGTACTGAGATTACAGGTATGTGCCATCTTGCCCAGCTAAAAAGCACAATTTTTAAATAATGCTAACACAGTTAACTAACAACCTAGACTTAAGCTTCTACTCCAGACCATTTGTAAAAATAATTTTGAAATAAAAGAGGAACAAAATATTCATAAGATATATAGTTGTTCCTTGGTATCCCTGGTGAATAGGCTCCAGAATTCCCCATGGATACTCAAGTCCCTTTTATAAAATGACATACTATTTGCACATAACCTATGAACAGTCTTCCATATACTTTAAATGATCCTACATTACTTATAATACCTCATTTAATGTAAATTCCATTTAAATAGTTATTTAACTATATTGTTTGGGAATAATGACAAAGAAAAGATAGCACATGTTTAGAACAGAATAGAACAGAAAATATTTTTAATGTTTTCCTTTTTTGTGTATATAGTACTGGGGATTGAATCCAAGGGTGTTCAAACTCTGCGCTACAGCCCCAGCCCTATTTTTGAAACAGATCTCACTAAGTTACTGAGGCTGGCCTCAAACCTGTTATCCTCCTGTCTCAGCCTCCCAAGTACTGAGATTATAGGCATATACCATCACGCCTGGCTTTTTTTTTTTTTTTTTTTTTTTTTTGTGGTACTGGGGATTGAACTCAGGGGCATTCTACCTCTGGGTTATACCCCCATCCCTATTTTTTTATTCTTTATTTTGAAACGAGGTCTCACTAAGTTGCGGAGTGCCTCACTAGGTAGCTGAGGTTGGCCGCGAACCCGAATCCTCCAGTCTCAGCCTCCCAAATGCTGGGATTACAAGCATGAGCCACCACGCCCGGCTCCATGCCTGGCTTTTTAAAAAAAATGTTTTAAATATGGAATCTGTAGCTATGAAGGGCTAACTATAGATTGAAACTATTTTTAAAAAGAAACCGCCAGATGCAAATCCAATCATCTCAATAATAGCATCACGTGTGAAAAGATTAATCAAATCAATGGCAAAGATTGTGAGACTAGTCAAAAACAAAAGATAATTTAAGTATATATTTTATACAGGAAACACACTTAAGTTTCAAAGGAAAAGGACAAAGAAATACCAGGCAAACAGCAACCACAAGAGCTACGGGCGACCATATTAGCAGTAGACAAAATAGACTTTAGGACAAAACCTGTTACTAAAGGATATTTCATAAAGATAAAATAATCAATTAAGCGGAAAAGAACAAGAATATTTTTTTAAAGAAAAAAGAGGAAAAAAAACAATTATAAACATATGAACATAACAAAAGAGCTCAAAACTACAAGAAGCAAAAAAACTGACAGAATTGAAGAAAGAACTAGACAACAATAATAGTTAAGGACTTCGATATTCTACTTTCAATAATGCATAGGGCAGCAAAGAGGAAAGTCAACAAAAATATAGGACTTGCATAGCCGTCTAAACCAACTAGACCAAATAGATATGTATAAAACATTCCATCTAACAACTGAACAATGTATATAATTTTAAAGTACATGTGGAACATTCTCCACAATAGACCCTGTGCTGGACCATAACATAAATCTTAACAAATTTAAAAGGATCAAAACCATACAAAATAAACAGAGCACAGTGGGGTACACCTGTTATCCCAGTACTTGGAAAGCCAAGACAGGAGAATCACAGATTTGCAGCCAGCCTCAGCAATTTAGCATGGTCCTTGGCAACTTAGTGAGACCCTGCTTCAAAACAAAAAATACAGTAGGGCTGGGGTTTAGCTCAGAGGTAGAATGTGCCTGGGTTCGATCCCTAGTACCACAAAGAAATTATGCGAATTATCTTTCCTGACCATAAATAATAGACATAGAATTGAGAAATTCATAAATGTAAGGGAATTAAACAACATAGTCCTAAAGAACAAATGCATCAAGGAGAAATCATGGGCTGGAGATAAAGCTCAGTAGTACAGCACTTACCTACCATGAGGATTCTATCCCTAGCACCCCAAAAAGAAGGAAAGGAGGAGGAGAAAGAGGGAAAGAGAAAAAGAAGGAGAAAGGAGAAATATACACAAAAAGCTGGGTGTGGTGGCACAAGCCTGTAATCACAATTCATAGGAGACTGAGACAGGAGGATCTCAGGATCAAGGACAGCCTCAGTAACCTAGCAAGACTCTCAGCAATCTAGCAAGATGCTGTTTCAAAACAAAAACTTTAAAAAAGGGTTGAGTGTGTAGCTTAGAGGTAGAATGTCCCTGGGATCAATTCCCAGTACCATAAATAAATAATAAATACAAAAGAGATTACAAAATAATTTATGATGAATGAAAACAAAAACCAACAAACCCAAACATATGGGATACAACTAATGCAGTGCTTAAAGAAATATTTATATCTATAAATCCTTAAAAATATAGTAAGAAATATTTATAGCTATAAATTATAGGTGTAAATAGCTATAAATTTATAGCTGTAAATACCTATATTATAGCTACTAATACCTATGTAGGTAAATATGCCTATATTTATGCCTATAGATACCCATAAGAAGAAAGATCTCATTCAAATCAGTAATTTAGTCTTATACCTTAAAACTGAATAAAAGAGTTAAACCAAACCCAATGTAAGCAGAAGGAAGGAAATAATAAATAGAACAGAAAGAAATGAAATATAAAATAGAAAAACAACAGAAAAAATCAACAAATGAAAACTTTGGCTCTTTGAAATGATCAACAAAATTGATAAATCCTTAGACTGCTCCCCAAAAAAGAGGAGAATCAAATTTCTAAAATCTGAAATGAAAGAGAAGATATCACTACTGATTGTACAGAAAAAATTTATAAGAGAATACTATAAACAACTACACATTAACAAATTAGACAATCTAGATGAAATTAACAAATTCCTAGAAAGTTACAAGCTATCAAAACTAGAAGAATTAGAAAAACTGAACATGACTGTAATAGTAAAAAGACTGAATAAGTAATCAAACAATTCACTAAGAAAAGCCCAGAGCAGATGGCTCCACGTAAATTCCAACAAACATTAAGAGCAGAATACCAATCATGAGCAAGTGAGATGTATGGCAGGAATGCAAGATTTGTCTACTATCTGAAATCAATGATTGTATAACCTATATTACTAGAAAAAGGATAAAACCACATTATCATATCAATGGACGCAGAAAAAGAGTATTTGACAAAATCTAACACTCTTTTATGATAAAAATACTCAACAAACTAGGTATAGAAGGGAAATTTCTTGTCCTGATAAGGGATATATACAAAAAATACACAGTTAGCATCATACTTAACAATAAAAAAACTGAATGCATCCCACATACTATCAGGAGTGACATAAGGATATCTAGTCTCAACAGTCTTATTCAACATTGTACTAGAGGTTCTAGTCAGAGTAGGTAGGCAAGGAAAATAAATAAAAGTGTCCAGAAATTATCTCTATTAACAGATAATGTGATCTTGTATACAGAAAATCGCAAGGAATACACTTAAAAACCATTAGAACTAATAAACAAGTTCATCAAGATCACGCAATACAAGATTAATATATAAAAATCAGTTACAGCCATGTGTGGTGGCACATGCCTATAATCCTAGTACATGGGAGGTCGAGACAGAATGATCTCAGGTTTAAGACCATCCCCAGAAACTTAGTGAGACTCTCAGCAACGTAGTAAGATCTTGTTCAAAACAAACACTTAAAAATATATATATATAAGTACTGGGCATTGGCAAGATGGTGACTGAGAGTAGCAGCACATCTCAGGTACTGCAAAACTCAAAACACAACTGCCATAAAAGCAGCTTCTTGACAGAAGAAAAAAAAACAGCAAAAAATGAACAAAGCAATGAAAAGTTGAACTGCAGTGGAACAAAACTCCAGAAGGCAGAACAGGGAAGAGCAAAGGGTCCCATGAGCGTGCCAGATCAGCGCTGGCAGCCAGCCATACCATCACAGCCCCTTCCCACTGTGCCAGGACTACGAACACTACAGCATCTAAACACCACCTGCAAGGAAGCCAGCGACTAGATGTTGATAGAGACAAAGTGACTACAGACCTCCACATCCTAAGTGGGTTCCATCTTCCCACATGTTCAGCAGAGATCCAAATGCCCAGACACCTGGCAAGAAGCGGCAGCAGCAGCAGTTCAGCTCATCTCTCCCTCCAGAGTAAATTAACAGTGCAGCCTCAGGGTCTCATGGGAACAAAGGATAGATTCTTGAAATTTGAGACTGTGTGGCCCACTCCTGTAATGGTTGGGCAGGAGCAGAGGCCCATAGCACGTAGGGCACAGAGACATTCCAGGGCCCCTGGAGAATGCCTGGTGATTACAATGGACACCCGCCACCTGTGTAGGCAGAGAGAGAGACACAGACACAGGGCCTGTGGAAAATGAGGAGCCCTGGGCTTGCACTTGGTCCAGCCCCAGTGACACCTGCTGCTTGCATAGACAGAGAGTAGCACAGGGACAGGCCCTGTGGAGAAGGCAGAGACTCAAGAATGCAGCGGGAGAGGCACCAGCAGCACTCAGTGCCTGCACTGACAGAGAGAAACATTATGCTAGGGTCCTAATCACTGAAGGAGACTCAAAAGTGGGGCTACAAACTGATATCACCACTATAGGTCACTGAACAAATAAAAATGCTTGGAACATGTTCCAAAACATACTATAGTGAGCAGACATTAAACAGCTGAAAATATCCATGCAGACTCAGGAGGGCTGCAGAGGCCAAGTCTGCTCTGTACTTATATATTTGCAGGGGTGTTTTTTTTTCTTGTTTTGTACTGTTTTGTTTTGTTTTTTATTTGTTTGGTTGGTTGTTTTGTTATTTGTTTGTTTGTTTGCTCTCTTCCCCATCCCTTTTATAAATTTCCCCCTTATCTTTCCTATCTATTCTCTTCTCTTCAACCCTTTTTCTCTTTTCCTTTCTCTTTGTCTTATATTAAATCCATTTCATATCACTATACCTGAATATTCTACATTGACTACTAGAATCCCCTCATATAGTCACTATCTCTAATCTCTACCATATATTACCTTACCACACTCAAACTCTCATCCTACTCGATCATATCCTCTACTCTATTCTTGCACCCATCACTGAAGCTTCTCCCTCCTTACCCAAACTTCACCATTGAATACAACATAACTTGCCCTTGTATTTACCAGCTGAGATTATACTAGAGAGGTGAATCAATAGAAAGGACTGCCAGACACCAAGGATAAATTTACCACAGCTGATAGAAAGAATAGCTCAACACCTCACATATCGAAGTTTAAAAACACATAGGGCACAAACTATTTTTCTCATGTCTCTGAGCTGAATCCCTATAATAGAAGTGAGAGACAGGACCCTGGACCTCAACACCTGAAACCCATCAACATCACCATTACAGTGGGCAGAAGGAGCCCCAGAGTAACCATAACTCTGTACTGATGAGCTGCAGGTAGAACAACAGTGAGTAAACATAATGGGAGAAAAATTTTGCCAACGACTCCACTGATAGAGGACTAATATCTAATATCTAGAATATACAGAGAACCCAAGAAACTCATCACTAAGAAAACAAATATTCCAATCAAAAAATGGGCAAATGAACTAAATAGACACTTCACAAAAGAAGAAATACAAATGTCCAATAAATATATGAGGAAATGTTCATTAGGAAATGTTCATTTGCTTTTGCAAATCAAAATAACCCTGAGATTTTACATAACCCCAATTAGAATGGCAATCATTAAAGACACAAACAACAACAAATGGTGATGAGTGTGTGGAGAAGTGGGAACCCTAATACATTGTTGGTGGGATTGCAGATTAGTGCAATCACTTTGGAAAACAGTATGGAGGATCCTCAGATGAATGGGAATGAACCTACCATATGATCCAGCAATACTGCTCTAGGTATCTACCCAAAAGAATGGAAATCAAACTACCATACTAATGCATATGTATCTATGTTTATAGCTGCACAATTCACAATTGCCAAGCTATGTGAACCAGCCAAGATGGAACCAGCCAAGATGTCAATCAAGAGATGAACAGATTATAAAACTATGGGATATATACACAATTGAATTTTACTCAGCCATAAAGAGGAACAAGTCGTGTCATTTTCAGAGAAATGGATGGAACTTGAATACATATATATATACACAAACCATTCAAAAAACAAATTAAGAAGACAGCACCAGTACCAGGCATGGTGGCACATGCTTGTAATCCCGGTACTTGGGAGGCTGAGACAGGAGGATCCGGGTTTGTGGCCAGCCTCAGCTACTTAGTGAGGCCCTTTGCAACTTAGTGAGACCCTGTTTCAAAATAAAGAATAAAAAATAGGACTGGGGGTGTAGCTCGGAGGTAGAATGTCCCTGAGTTCAATCCCCAGTACCACAAAAACAAAAAACAGCACCAAAGAATAAAATACTTAGAAATAAATTTAATGGTGTATATTTAAAACTTGTATGCTATACACTGTACACTGAAAAGTATAAAACACTTGAAAGAAATGAAGGAAGATCCAAATAAATAGAACAATATTACATGATCACAGGTTGATTGGAAGACTTAGTTTTGTTAAGATGGCAATAGACTTCAAATTGACCTGTAGATTCAACATGTTCCCTTCTAAAATTCCATTGACATTTTTTGCAAGTTGACAAGCTGATTTTAAAATTCATATGGGAATGCAAAAGACTCAGAATAGTTGAAAAATTCTTAAAACAGAAGTACAAAATTAAACTCATATTTCTTAGTTTTAAAACTTACTACAGATTGAGTATCCCTTATCCCAAATGCTTGG
This sequence comes from Graphiurus murinus, assembly GCA_004027655.1. Lineage (NCBI taxonomy): Eukaryota > Metazoa > Chordata > Mammalia > Rodentia > Gliridae > Graphiurus > Graphiurus murinus. The sequence continues at coordinate 7,182 of PVLC010002250.1, read as the reverse complement.
AATCAGAACTGTTTTAGATTTCAGAGATTTTTGGATTTATGAATATTTTGCATAGACTTTACTGGTACTGAAAAGATTCAGATTTCAGATTTTTAGGGATGTCCAACCTGTATAAAACTACAATAATCAGAATAATTTGGTACTCACATTAGGCTAGACATATAAATGAGTAGAATACAATTTAAAGTCTAAAAATAAATCCTTAACTTTATGGTCAGTTTTTTTGTTTTATTTTTTAGCTGTGCTGGGGATCAAACTCAGGGCCTTACACATGCTAGGTAAGTACCTAATCTCCAACCCCTATGGTCAATTGATTTTTTACAAGTGGACCAAAACAACAAAATTGAGGAAAAACAGTCTTTGCAACTAATGGTGCTGGGACAAATGGATATTCACATATAAAAAAATTCAGCTGGATCCCTACTTCATACCATATACAAAAATTAACTCTAAATGGATCAGAGACCTATATGTAATAGTTAGACCTATAAAGCTCTCGGAAGAAAATAGAAGTAAATCTTTACAAGTTTGAGTTAGGCGATGACTTTTTAGATACAACAGTAAAAAACAAGGGACACTCTGAGTGGGTGTGAAGTGGGTATGAAGACCTTTTCTTTATACCATAACTATTCAGGGGCACTAACTGCTTACCCATATAAAAATATGTATAAATTACCAGTCGCAAATTGAAGGATCATATGTTTTCTCTCATATGCAGAAGCTAGGGAGTAATCAGGATATCAGAGAGACTTTAAATAATGGAGGGGGTTTAAAGGGAAGGGTGGTGTTTGGGGGGCGGGAACCAATGAAGGAAGTACTGCACTGAAGTTATGTACATGTGTGAAATTACTAATGCCAATCTCAATATCATGTGCAAGGAAGGGGAAGTAGTGGGGAGAGAAGAGGGGACAGTGGAGGGAAGCCCACCAAGTACTGTATGCATGTATGTCCCTATCACTGTAAACTACATAAAAATGTGAAACTACAATGCACCAATAAAAGTATTTTAAAAAGAAAATAACAGACTTCTTTTTAAAAGATGTATGAATTGGAAATTTCTCCCTTTGGTATCAAATATGGATATATTCATCACTTGGTATCTGGAACTATTTCCATTTTGTTTCTACCAGTGAATAATCATAATTGGGTCCTTCACTGGCATGGCTATTCTTAGTCACTTGAGTCACCAATACCAGTGCTTGCTATTCTCATGTATACACACCTCTGGTGGAGTGGGCTCAGGCGTGTTGAACTGGTTACTTGGTATTGGAAAAACCGTGGGTTCATACCATAACCAATCCTGATGTAAGCTCCTCGATTGCTGCCTTCTTCATAGTAATTAGAAGCAGAAAATACAGTGATAACCTGATTAAAGAAAAAGAGATTAAGGTTCATAGAATTAGTTCTCAAAAATTCATTTAATAAAATCAGAAATAGTTCAATTCTTTTTTTTTTTTTTTTTTGGTACTGAGGATTGAACCCAGGGGTGTTCTACTTCTGAGCTAACCCCCCAGACCTATTCTACTTTTTATTTTATTTTGAAACAAAATCTCACTAAGTTGCTGAGGCAGGCCTCAAACCTGTGATTCTCCTGGCTCAGTCTCCCAAGCACTGTGAATTAAAGGCATGGGCCACCATAACCAGGTAGCTCAATTATTAAAAAGCAAAAATCAAACAAAGTTCGTAATCCCTGAAAATTATCCAAGTCTGACATATTTTCTTCCTATTCCATTGAAGGAAAACAAAGGCATTCACTCAGTATTTCCAGGAGTATCACTTTCTACCCATGCATTCAATATCCCCAGGACATGGCACTGCACTCCTATGTACAATTTTACTGCCAGATCTTAGAATCGTCATTAGTATTTGGTTTTGCAAATTTTAATTGTCCAAGAGTATAAATCCTTTATTTTCTTACTTTATAATATCTGAGCATTCAAAATAAAACTTGTAGCTCAGTCTTTTTATTTTGCTTGTAGCTAAGTGATTTAGAGGGTTCAGGAACCCCACAAAACCAGTGCTTTAAGAGCAGAGAAAAGCTGGGAGTGGTGGCGCACGCTTGTAATCCCAGCATTTGGGAGGCTGAGACCAGAGGATCCGGGTTCGCAGCCAGCCTCAGCTACCTAGTGAGGCACTCTGCAACGTAGTGAGACCCTGTTTCAAAATAAAGAATAAAAAATAGGGCTGGGGGTATAGATCAGAGGTAGAATGCCCCTGAGTTCAATCCCCAGTACTGCAAAAAAAAAAAAAAAGAAAAAAAAGAAAAGAGCAGAGAAATAGTGGCTGGAATAAGGGACCATGACCACTATCTTTGAAAGGAACCAGCCCTGGAGGCATGGTGGAATATGAGAAGATAATACTTGTCAGTGACAAGGAACCTGGCTTAGGCTGTTTTGTCTTTTTTTTTTTTTTTTTTTTTTTGGTGTATGTGGTACTGCTAATAGAACCCAGGGGCATTCTACCTCTGAGCTACACTCCCAGTCCTATGTTTTTATTTTTCATTTTGAAACAGGATCTCATAAGGTGCTGAGGGTCTCTCTAAGTTGCTGAGGCTGGCTTTGAATCTGTGATCCTTCTGTCTCAGCCTCCCACATGCTGGGATTACAGGTGTGCACCACCACACCAGGCTCAGTTCTGTCTTAATGAGCATGTCACTTCAGTCAAGGCACTGCTTTTTTCTATTTTCTCATTACATATATATATATATATATATATATATATATATATATATATATATATATATATATATAATATTTCACTCATTCAACTTACAATGTTAGTATGAGCCTAAAACTAACTAATAGAGTTAAGAAAAGCAATAGCAAAGCAAGAAAGAAATGCCACACAATTCGGTATTCCTTGTTATTTATTATTCACTATAGGAAAAGAGGCATCCCAGGATAACTGGTGCAGGGGACAGAGGGTTACTGAGGAATCCTCACCTCCTCTAGCCTCATCAATCCCACAAGAGCACAACACACTCCACTTTAGTGGCTACAGCAAAACTGACCACAGCAAGCAACTTGCAGGAAATAGCCTACTAAGTAATTTGAAAGGAAGCATGGTTTGTCCTTTCTGCCCTGCACAGTGAGTGTGCAAAAAGTGGATTTACTGCTGCCTTTTATATGTTCTGGAAAGAAAATACATTGTATATGTACGTGCAGTATTGAGGATTGAACCCAGGGAAGTTCTACCTTTGAGCTCTACTTCCAGCCTTTTTCATTTTTAATTTTGTTAAGTTCCTGAGGGCCTCTCTAAATTGCTGAGGCTGGCCTCAAACCTGCGATCCTCCTGTCTTCGTCTTCCGGAAAAGTACATTCTTAACACCTCTGTTCAGGAGAGTGGCCTTAAAATTAGTAAAGAATGGAGACTTTCTGTGTGTGTGTGTGTGTGTGTGTGTGTGTGTGTTTGTACTTAGTGTCACATGTCATAATTTCTGTTTCTGGGATTCATGAAGATCACGAAATAAGTCAAATATCTCAGGGTGTAGGACAGTGAGGCCCCTTCAAGCAATCTATGTGAACCCTTCAGTGTCTAATTTCTGTTTGGTAGTAAGGAAGACATCTTCTCATAGGCTTCTAGATCAGACACACTCTATGAAAAGAAGACTATATGGTGGAGAAAGGATATCTGTGAGAATGTCACCAGCAATGTTAGCTTACCTTTCCATCATGGCAGATTTCGTACCCTTCAGGCTTACACTCATGGGACCGTATAAGCATCTTCAATTGGTGTTTACTAAGAATCTTAGAGGAAACATCCGGTCCGAAATAACAACCCCCTCCTCGACTGGTGTTTGGATAACAACCTTTTTTCCCTCTGGGATCACTCCACAGAATGTCAATGACCTTGGAACAAGAAACCAAATTAGGCTACTACTTACAAGGGAGAGTCCATCTTTCTAATTTCCAACTTACTTGCCTAAAATATTAACCCAAAGTATCCCAAAAGCTATTTCTCATTTCTCTTACAAACTAGTTCACACTCATCTACTCCATGCATTCTTTCCAGAATAATTCAATGCCCATACCCACCCCAATCCCTTTCTGATTATCCCCAATAACCAATTTATCAGCAACCATAACCAAGGAAGCAATACTTAGTGACCATGACAAATTATCCTTTTTTCATCTGTTTTAAAAATCTCACTGTAGATGTTTATAATTTTTGAAGCTACAAAGTTCTTTTGAAAAACCTTCATTGTCATGTTCACAGGTGAGAAAGTAGCTTTCCACAGGAACACACATTAGGTGTTCTTCATATGTTCAAAGAGACTAGGTAGATTACCCAGCTGGGGCTTGGGCCCAGCTATTTGTCCTGTTGAGCACATAGCCTAAGGAAGCTCTTATTCTTTCCCATCACAGAGAAAACTGTTCATCCAAAATATCCCTAAAGCATCTCCTTCGCCTTTTTGTACCCACCCCTTCCCCTAGATAAGGACATTCTCAGTTTCAGCACTACATTTACTCATTGACTAGATTCTAGCAGGACTGAAGACCCAAGTTCCAAAGAATATTTTTCATAGAAAACCAGAGGCTCTCTTTGTGGCTCTGATCTACATATAATGTTCCTTTATTTAAACTTCTCCTATAAGAGCTTAAAGAAAAGTGAGAAAACTATCTTTCTCACTACAGATATAGGAAACTCTCTGGGTCTCACTTTTGAAATCTTTCAAATTAAGCATTTGGGCCACTTGATCTGTAAATTACCTCAAAGTTCCAACAGCCTTTGATTTTAAAAGTCTATATTTTTCATCTTTCTTTCTTTCCTTCCTTCCTTCCTTCCTTCCTTCCTTATCTCTCTCTCTCTCCTCCCTCCTCCCTCCTCTCTCTCCTCACTCCTCTCTCCTCTTTCTTGTGCTGGGGCTCCAACCCAGGGCAAGTGCTTAATTGCTAAAGTACACCTCCAGCCTCTCCACCTCCATGTGATTCTTTTTGAGGGCATGAAAAAGCATGCATTTGAGGTTGCGCAGTTATTCCAGTGGATCCAAATCAGGTATTGAGAGGAGAGCCAGAAATGGTTGAGCCACTAAACCTGACTGTACCCATTTACAGGTTCAATGTTGAAGGGGAACTAGAAATAAATGGGGGAAAGGACAGTGAGGTGGAGAGAAGAACATAACTGGCAGGAGAACCACCCTGGAATGATCAGCACCTGGTCAGAACTAGAGAAAACCTGCACCAGGCACAGACCTGAGCTTGCAGAGTTTTGGATGATTAAGAATTAAAACCAGCTGGGCGTGGTGGCGCACGCTTGTAATCCTAGCATTTGGGAGGCTGAGACCAGAGGATCCAAGTTCGAGGTCAGCCTCAGCTACTTAGTGAGGTCTTCTGCAACTTAGTGAGACCCTGTTTCAAAATAAAGAATAAAAATAGGGCTGGGGATATAGTTCAGAGGTAGAATGCCCCTGGGTTCTATCCCCAGTACCTCAAAAAAAAAAAAAAAAAAAGGAATTAAAACCATTCAAAGAGTCAGCCCAGGAGTCTCCTTTCTTCCCACAAAAGCCCAACATTGGCATAACCATACAAACAAATACAATGCATCCCCTTTACTTTGCTGTTTATGTGTATGTACCTGTGGTGCTAGGAATCAAACTAGGGTCTTGTGTATATTAGTTAAGTTTGCTACCATAGAGCTACATCTCCAGGCCTGGCTGTTGTTTATGACAAAAATAACACTTGTATTTTAAACTGAGTCATATCTGGCTCTTACACCATAAATTCATGTTTGGGGGATGTGATTTGACCTGCAGTATAATGAAGGAGGAAACATAAAACACAAGGAGTTGTGTTTTCTTAGGAGATAATTAAGTTTTCAATTTCTACATAGACTACAAATTACCCTTGGAAAGCCTCTCAAATTATCCTTAAAGTATGGTAGACATGATTTTATGTAGATAACCCTATACAATAATATGAATATGTGAATGTTTTATATACATATATGTATATATGGTAATGAACAGTATCTGGTAAAGAATATATATGGAAATAAAATTTTACAATATTTCTCTCTCTCTTGGCCATGTATAATAGTCAAAATTTATATAAATTTAGTGTACCTGTAATGGAATTCTGTTAAACTAGAATAAGCACTGTCCAGGAAGTTACCTCTTCAAGTAATTGTCTATCTTGGGCAAATCATTTCACCTATTCAGGCCTTGGTTGTTATCAATGAAATAAGGAAGATATCTAAAACTCATTTTTCTTTTATTCAAAGTCATAAGTAATAACAGCTTTTAAGAAATGATTATCTCCTTTAGGATCCCATCCATGAGTTCTGCATTTCTTTCTTTTTTTTTTTAAATGGGATCGTGCATTTCTTTTGTGACTAGAAATTAATCACTTGGTTAGGTTTACCCAGATTGTGTTTGTAGCATAGATAGATTTAATTCTGGAGCACACAAACAAGAAAATGCATAAAAGGCCCTTTGTTGGTGAAACAATTTCTTCCATAGAAACCATCTCTTTTTCTCTCAACAGGAACCTATCCTCTAAGATCAAGGAGTCTTTGGATAGTATTTGCATAAAAGATTATGTATTTGCAACTTTCTTTCCTGAAAATTTTTAATCCAAAAAGTGGGAAGATTTTACTGAACTATGGCTTTTATATGGCCAGCTTGACAAAAAGTCTATTTGTGTCTCAGCCTTTTTAAATCCCCTCATTCTGAAATAAATCAAGAACACAATGAGATTCCACCTCACACCCACTAAGATGGCTATAATCAAAGAACAGACAGAGGCTGAGAGTGTAGCTCAGTGGTAGAGTGTATACTGAGTACATGTATGGCTCTGGTTTCAATCCTCGGCATACACAAAAAAAGGATAGACAATAGTGGGTGCTAGCAAAAAAAGTGAAGTTAGAACCCTCATATTTTGCTAGTGAGAACATAAAATGGTATACCCATTTGAGAAAACAGTTTGAAACTTTCTCAAAATGTTTTAGATACCTTATCACCCAGCAATTCCACTCCTAGATATAACCAAGAGAAATAAAAAGATATGTGCACACAAAAACTTGTATTATGTGCATCACCATGCCTGGCTGACTTATGCCCTTCCTTCCTTCCTTCCTTCCTTCCTTCCTTCCTTCCTTCCTTCCTTCCTTCCTTCCTTCCTTCCTTCCTTCCTTCCTTCCTTCCTTCCTTCCTTCCTTCCTTCCTTCCTTCCTTCCTTCCTTCCT